>MU226346.1:20968-38732 GCA_018584345.1 Thuja plicata | reverse complement strand
GTCCTCTAGCTATGCATCATGGAGAGACTTATTAGACAAGGACACTCAACAAAAATCAATAACAGTCAGCACACAAAGAAAATATCATGACATAGCTCAAGCATTAAGTGTTGTGTTTAAAAATTTAGGTGTGTTAACTGATACTGAGTTTCAGGGATAAGGATCAAATGCTTGCAAGCAGGTAAGGCCACATGACAAAATAGGGTAAGACCAAACCAATAAGTGTTGAAAAAGACTCGATGTCAGGGGTTGTATTGAAAAATATAGTTGGGGTGGTATTGAAAAACACCATTTGTGAGATGTCCTAAAGACAAACGCATCTAAGAGACCAAAGCTAATAAAGTTATGCCCCCTAGACAAAGACAAAGACCAATTCCAAACCAAGGCAACAAGGACAAGGCATGATGGAGAAAGGCTAAGTGTCGAGGACACGTGCTAAGAAATAGGGGTGCAAAGGCCTCAAGTAGCACCTGTTTCCAGGTTTTCACCACTTGGATTTTATTACAATTTTTTTATTTTCATTTTTTTCATTTTTTTCTTCTTTTTTTTAGGACTTTTTATAGTTTTTTTTTTAAAAAATTTTTGCTACCAAGGCACCTGTTTCCAGGTTTTCACCAAGGCACTTTTTCTATTTTTTTTGAATTTTTTGAATTTTTTTGAATTTTTTAAATTTTTTGAAATATATAATTTTTTTGAAGATACATCAAAACGCCTATTGCTAGGTTTTCACTAAGAAGATCATTTTTTTAGGACATTTTCCAATTTTTAGAATTTTTGACAATATATCATTTTTTAGATTTTTTCAGAATCAATAATATGTACAAAGGATGCCCCCAGATAGAATGAGCATCAAACTCCCAAGCAAGATCACACTATGCAGTCCTAATGTTTAGTAAGGTGGAGGACATGAGGGATTAGCAAGCTGGTGGAAGAGATGAAAGATAGGAGAATGAAGGAGAATGAAGGGAAGAAATCCTCAAAGGCAAACTCCTCAAGAGTACCCAAGCTAGGGAAAAATAAACATCATGTAAAGCACATTTGAATAAGCAATGAAAGGCCAACATAAGATGAGTCACAAAAATGTAATGCAAGAGCAGGAAAGGATGCAATCCAATAGGAGTAGACATGTCAAGAGGCTTCATAACATCGTGTTTTACTCTCTTTTTTTTTTTTTTAATATTTTATTTTTATTTTTATGTCAAGAGGCTTCATAACACCGTGTTTTACCCCATGGTGGGTGCCAAAAATGCGTGACGAAAATGTGTCACACTTCTATGAATCATTCCATCTAAGGTTGCTCAAGAATGAGGCCTCAAATATTGATCCATAGCTCTCTAGTCATGGAGTGCAAAGGTTTAAAATGGAGGCCCTTAGATTGACCTAGTTATGCCTATGCAAGTACACTGTGAAATGAAAGATTCAAATGCATGAAAATGAGATCTACTCTATATGATTGCAATGCATGAAAATAAATTAGTCTAAATGATAACAATGCATGATTAATCTATGAAAGGAAATACAACTGCAAGTTTAATCTATGAAAATAAACATGAATCTAATCTATATGAAGAGCCATGAATGCAAGAAGAATGAGACAAGAAGAGAGAAGTTGCAATATCCAAGCCAAATGCTCAAATTCTCCTCCAAAATTTCTCTCCAAACCTGCAGCATAACAATACTATGAAAAAAGATGATCTGAAAATGAGAAGGAGAGGTCTCCTTTTGAAGAGAAGTGAACGATTGAGATTAAGAGACAAAAATCAAAGGTCACAATTAAGAGGCAAAAATCCCACCACTTAGGAGGATGTGATGAAAAAGGCATTTTTATTTAATTTTTATTTAATTCATTTCCTTTTTCAACAAATAAAGTGCTTTAAGTGGGGATTTTTATTTATTTAATTAAAAGAGAGGTTTTTTAATAATTAAATAAATTAGAAGAATTTTATTTAATTAAATAGGGGGAATTGAATTTAATAAAATAAGAGGAATTTTATTTAATTAAAAGGGATAAATTTACTTTAATTAAATAAGATAAATTCTATTCAATTAAAAGGGAGATTAAATCTTTTAATTAAATAAGATAAATTTTATTTAATAAAAGGAAAATTAAATCTTTTAATTAGATAAAAATGATCAAACCTTAGGAAATATTGGAATAATTGAATAATTGAATTAATTACAATTTGATCAAGAAAATTGATTTGAATAATATTCCAAAGTATTGATTCAGAAATTTGATAAATTGATAAAATAATAAATGGGGCCCAAAGTCTAGGCGACCATTTTAGGGTGCATACAGTTACTTTTACCGACGGGTTTTGGTGTATGGCGAAAACAACTTTGTTAGTTCATATGATTACCGACGGATCTCGGTTTACACTAGAAACATTAGCTTTTACATGTTAATTGATGATTCTTGGCAAGTGTAAACAATTTAGCTTAGATTGTATACCGATGTATTTCGGTATGTATTAACCGATGAAATAATTTTTATAGAATTTAACAAGTAATATCATAGTGCATCTATAATCATGCTAATTTGGCATTTCAACTATGTATGATTGGAATTGATGCAAAATATAACTTGGTGTAATGCAGTTCCATACTTACTTGTTATGCTTAGGTGGGGTGGTGATGTCACCAGATCCATTGGATAGGGTGTCATCAATTGTATTTCTCAGTCTAGCTTCATCATTGCTTGTATCTTTCCTCCACATTTTTTTTCTCATCTTCCTGATGTCTTCAATGGTGTTTCCATTGGCAAAGGTGTTGGTCTCTATCATTCGGTCTCTGCAGTATTTCTTGAGATGACCGACTTTATGACAGTGTAAACGTGTCATTCTGGGGTTAGTCCATCCTCTAAGCTTTCTTTTCCATTGTCTCATACAATTTGCAGCAATGTGACCAAATATTCCACACACTGTACAATTTTCCCAAGTGTTGTAATCCCATACATACTGGTTAGCAACTCTATTCGGTTGATAGGCATATTCTTGAACTTTAGGTTTCCATGCTTTCTTTTTCTTCTTCTAGCATTCAAGTTTAGTGTTCCCATGCATTTTGAAAGTAGGACAATATTTGTCCATGTAGGTTTCCTTCTTTGGTTGTTTCATCTCAGACTTACATTCATATGCTTTATGTTCTTTCTTGTTACATTTATAACAAATTCCCATGAATGAAGATGTAGATTTAGGAATACCTTTCTTTTTTCTCTTGCAAACCTTTGATGTGTAGCCTTGCTTTCCACAGTGATTACATGTCAGCTTTCTTGGTCTTGGATTTGCATAGACACTCTTTGGATCACCTTGTTTAGGTGATTCTCCATTCTCGGTATAGCCTAGTTCGGTGTTGTTGTTGGCTCTCCTTTGTCCATCAAGAAAATTATCCATTCTTTTATTTCTTTCTTCATCTCTTTTGATTATCTCATTATGCTGATGTTGAATTCTGAGTTCTTGTTTTAGCTTTTCATTTTCTTCCCTTAGCTCACCGATAGCTTCTATTATTTTCATGAGTTTAACATTCATTCTATTTGCCTCTTGAATCATAAGAATAATCTGATTTGTAATCTCATGATGATGTTTTGTATGTCTCTGTATTTCAAACTCTTTCTCTTGTATCTTTTCAGTCATCTTTCTTCTATCATTAATAGCTAGTGTTCTCTCTTTCTCAGCTTGTCTAGCATTGTTCATGACATCAATCATTCTTACCATCTGTGTCTCTTGACCGATTTGTAGATATTTCACTTGTCCAGCCAGATGTTGATTGATTTCATTTAAGCTTGTGATGCTTTCTTTTGATGTATCTAATGCTTTTCTTGTAGTAGATCCTGAAGACTCAAATAGATCTTGTATCTCTTCTTCTATTGGAATTAATGGGAAGTGTGTACTGAGAGGGGAGGGGTGAATTAGTACCTCTAAAACTTTTGTTTCTTTTAACCTTTATCCTTTAATCTATAAAATGTTTATCCAACCATCTGTTCTATACTATCTTGTTTCAAGATATACCAATTCATAAAATTAACCATACATGTGAACATTCATAGAAAAATTCATGAAAGTAATTGACACAACACAAGATATCATATCGCAGAAAACTCTTGTTAGGAAGTAAAAATTGCGGTGAAGGTGGCACTCACAAATTCTTCACTATCTGCAAATTGGAAGGGTTCGGTTAAGGCTTACAATTTGATCACTTTTGATGATCTATCTAGTTAAGAGTATCTATGGAGACCTATTAAATTCTACTCGGTTAAGAGCTTTAGCAACACTGTTGAGTGTGCACTCGATTAAGAGATTTATAGTTGGACTGTTAAATCCACCTTCCTTGAAAGGATTTTTACACTTTGCTTCACTTGTTGGAATGATAGAAAATTATAATTTGACCTAGTGTATGCAATCTCCTATTTCTGATTATAGATCCATTTAAGATTACATGAATAATTATATCACCTAATGTGATTAAATAATATCTTTGATGCTCGGTAGTCTCTATTCTTGGTTCTTGCTAACCAAATTCACCTTTTGTTGTTCTAGTTCATGAAACTTTCAATCTGATCCATAGATGTGCTTGTATGATTCATTTATCCTCTAATATCCTTTCTCATCCCTCTCTCATATATTATAATGAATGATTACATAGTCTATTTATAAGGCAGATTGACCTAATCAAGTTTCATGTAAAACAATGTTAACTCTAAGATCATAGGTTTACAACTTTACCTTGATCTCCTAGTCTATGTGTTTTAAATCAGTTACACTGATTAAATCACTCACATTCATGTTTCTTGTCCCTAAAGAAATGGTTTTAAAAATAAATCAAAACTCTATAAATACAACATGACTATTTCATCTGATGTGGAAGTCATATCCACTTTTTGCGGGATACAACTGACTTTCAGTTTCTAACGGTCGGTTATGCTCTGAAATCAATTGACTATCTTTCAGGTTCCTTTCTTGAACTATTCTCTAGGTTTTCTCTTTGAATGTCTCTTGGGTTGCACTATATCCTACATGTTGGGTTCCTTTGTCGGGTTCCTCTTATCCTTCTGACTTTGCATTTTCAGTTTACACAAAAAATTGTGTTGTCAGTTTTCTTTGTACTTAACAAGTTTTGGTGTTCTCTGATATCTGCATTTTTGGTTTTCTCTTTGTCCTATCTTTCGATGTATGCTTACCGAAAGTGTTTTTTTCATACTAATGGCAAAATAATGTCATCAATCTCCCTCTTTGACATTAGTATGAAAAATTGATATGTGCAAAATACTAACAAAATGTTAAGTATGTGCAGCATATATAATCCTTAGTCATTTCATGACTCCCCCTATGTATATGTCAATATATCATTATTTTCCCCTTTTTCTGTATATTGTATAGTTGCGTATCTGTACATATCATATATTTCCCACTTTTTTTATATTAAGGGCAAAGGCGTATACCTTATAGTTTATAAAAAATGTGAGAATGTGAAGACTTCATGTCTTCCATCGTCTTCTCCCATTGTTCCTTTAGGTTCTTTAGATCCATGTGCTTGAGTGTAATCCTTGAGTTCATATCATAGATATTGTATGCTACAAACATCTCAGGGGTTGCTATCAATTTTCTTGCCAAACTTATATGTTGTTGAAGCAGTATCATATTTGGTAGAAGTTAAGCCTGGAGCTCGGTGACCTCTTCCCTGAATTGAGTTTCTGCTTCCCAAAGTTCTTTCCTTAACCTTTTTATTTCAATTATCTTTTCATATTGCAACTTAATTGCATTGTCTCCATCAGTTAAGCTTTTAGCACTATTAGCTAGATTGGAATCTAACTTTTCTATGTTTTCACTATGCTCCTGAGTGAATTTATCCAGTGTGCTTAACTGTTGAATCAAGGAAATAGCTTCAGCAATAATAGGATCTAATTCACTTATGAATTCTAAAAGCTTTACCTTGTTAACTACCACTTCTTGGCTGATTTTATCAACAAGTTTATGTTGGTACTTCTGCTCTTCTCTCTCTTCAATTGCCTTCTCTGCATCAATGTTCTGTGTTGTAGTGACTTCTTTGAGAGTGGCTATTTGATCAATTATTTGTTTATTCAGATCAACATTAACGTCGGGTACAATATGGTGAAATATGTCCCTTATTATTTCTAGTACCATAAAGTCTCAATGCTGCTTCCTCAGCTTCTCCTGTAATGCCTTCCTCTGGCATATTTCACCGTATTCCTCTAGTGCTTCATAGTCAAGTGTGGTTGGGTCACATTTGGGGATCTCAATAATTTCATCTAAAGTGACTTCCAACTTACTCTTTTTGGATTTCATCTTCTTCTTCTTTAGAGTTTCACTTGAATGCAGAACCATAGCCATCTTCTCATCTTTGTTTGTGGTGCTAGATGAATTTACTTGTGGTGTTGCCTCTTTTTGCTGCTTTATTTTGGTGTCATCTTGTCAGTTTTCTATAGACGTCTCCACATCAACCTTTACATTATCAGTAGCAACTTTTTTGGTGTCCTTGGGAGTGCCATCTTTAGGTTTTCCTCCTTCATCAGTGTCCTTATGCACTTCATCTATCTTTTTCTGTGCATCCTTCTTGGTTGTGTCCCCATCTGTTTGCTTTGGTTCTCCTTCTATAACATTGTCAGTTTTGGTTATAGTATGAGTGTCTCTGATATCCTTCTGATCATCAGTGTTTTCTTTCTTTCCTTCATCCCCTGCATCCTCAGGAATGCTTTAATCTTTATCAGGTGTCTTGTCTCTTTCTTGTAGTATATTGATGGCTTGCATCAATATTGGCATGTTTCCTGGTATGTTCACTTGTGAAGTATCAATTGCGGTGTCATGTTCATTGGTTGTGTCCTTGGTAACATTGAAATCTTCATCTTTTTGTACTTCTTCTACTGGATCATCAGTTATGTCAATGATTGTGGTATCCACAATCTTTTCCTTAGTGGTGTCCAACCATGTTTCATCTACAACTTCCACATTCTTGTTTCCAGTTATGTTCATTTCTTTTTTATCTAACTCAACTGATGTGTCATCTTTTGCATCTTTGATTATGATGTGTTCTTGAGTTGCCTTATTATCATCTTGTTTTTGTAGGTCTTTCTTAGGGATATCTTCCTCAATAGGTCTATTGAGTATTTTACTCCATTTCTTGTGACTTTCTTGTTCAATCTCTATAAGCCTCCCTTAAAGAAATTTGTAGGCTCTCAACTTGGGTGAGAACTCCTTTTTATGGTTCTCCATCATCTCATCAATTTCTTCCTTCTTGGATTTAGGATGCATAAGAGAAACAAGTACTCTTTCCCTTATCTCCTTTTCATTCTTTAATGCAAATGTCCATCTGGCATATAATCTATCCAAGAGTTCCCTTGGTACATTATTTCCTTCAAATTGAATCGGTATGTACTTGAATTTGTACAATATCTTTGCAATGATGGCATCTTCAACTTTTTTTTGATCTTCTGGATCCATTTTTAACCATCTTCTGATCTTAGAATCTATAATAGATCCTGAACCTGCAATAGATTTACATACCTCATCAATTATTTCTGGAACCTTAATCTTTTATGTTTCTACACCTTCATCTTGTTCAGTGTCCTCAATATCTTCCCTTATTTGAACGAACCTTCTTCTCTTTGCTGACCCTCTTTTATGTGTGTCCGGTTTCCTCTTGTAGGTTCTAACTTTTCCTCTCTTCAAGGGTGAAGGAGTTGAGTCCTTTTCTATTTGGCTTGTTGTTCTAGAAGAAGATGTGGTTCTTGGCTTCTTTGTTGGTGGAGGAGGTGGTGAATCTAACTCTATGGCCTTAGAGTCATTGTTTTATGTAGCTTCACCAATGGGTGACTGTCCTTTGGTCTCTTCCTCCTTTTCAGCTTCTTCTTCCTATTCGGTTTCTTCTTCAGTTACCGACAGTATTTTCTTTAAGTTCTTGAGCATTTTATCCTTTTTCCTGACTATTTTCTTTACAACCAGGCCAGATTTGATTCTTGATTTGTCCTCCTCATAAGTTCTAAACTTTGGTTTTTTCTTTTCTATTGGTTCATTTATCAATGCATTGATTGCCTTGGATGCTTGATCAATATTTACCTCATATTCTAGAGGTTGTAACCATTTTGTCCTTTGTACAATAGGTTTGAGTTATGTGTGGTCGGTGTCAACCATAAAACATATATCATCTTTGAATTTCTCTATAAGTTGTTCAGGGATCCTTACCCTTTTCTGCATTCGGTCCTTGAATCCTGTGAAGTATTCATTCGTGACCATTTCAAAGTTGTCTCCCAGTGATGTTATGTACTTACTGATTTTCATGGTGACCGGTTTGTGGTATCCCATTTTACATCTCCTACTGATGGAAATGTTTCTTGAAAGTAGAAGAAAATTCACATGATAAGTGATCCAAACTTACATGAATTTATCTTAGCATTTCTTATAGTCCTGAAGTTTTCTTCTAGCTGGCTCTATAGAAGTGCCAACAGATCCAACTGAGTGCCTTTCCTTACAATCTTGTATGTTGTATCTATTGCACTAAATTCTATGATGTTCATCCTGCTTGCTTGGAAGAATTTATAACCTAGACCACATGCTCCAAATTTAAGTTCATCATTGGTTATAATAGATACCTTTAGTCCTCTGCCATCACACTTTTCTCCAATGTTTTTCTTAATCTCAGCCTTGGGTGGGTGTTTCAATGCTTTTACCTTTTCGGTTACAGGGTAACTGGTGACTTCATGGATAACATCTCAGGTTATCATCTTAGGCTCATCCAGCCATAGTTTGTGATTGTGCATTCGGCTCAGTACTAACTGCATCCACTCAGTTTTGAATGCCTTCGAGAATAATAGGGAATTAGTGATCCCTTTCACCTGTATGTTTTTGTGTTCATATTTTATGGATCCATATTCATTACACAACTTCTTGTATGCTTGTTCCCCTTCTAAATCACCAATTTATGCAATCTTGCAGTGGATGTAAGCTCGCCCATCTTTGACGAGAAAAACCCTAGCTGGTATTCATAGGAATGCTCTATCATTGTCGTGTTGTGAAGCAACCTTAGGGTAAATCTTGTAATGTGGTTCCTCACACAAAAAATTCTTGACGAGTTTATCCTTATCCTTCTTGATGTTCTTCTATTTGGTGGTTCTTGAGGTTGTGGCCATTGTTTCAGAGAAATTTAGGGATTTTTGAAAAATGCGTAAACAGAGTTCTCAGTTGTCATAGTAAGTTACTGTTTACACCTACAATAATTACTGATCTGTTGGAGTGCTCTAGTCGAGTTGAAGTCACTCTGTGATGCTGTTTGTTGTTTGCACAATTTTGATCTCGTCGCTCTGCTCTGGTCATGGTGAACAATGAAGCCCTTCCATCACCCTTTTATAGGTGTTTGCCCTAAAAAGTGAGTGATTAATTCTCAATGAATCCTCTATGTTTGAAGATGGAGTTCATCAGTTAAAACATTAACTTCTCTCTTCAGTGACAATGTGACGTTTTAGGGTGGTCATTTATCTCTTTTTGCTTACCAACGAGTTTCGGTGTTGTGCGCAAATAACTTGTTCAATTCGCTTGATTACTGACGCGTCTCAGTTTACACAAGAAATTTTTATTTCTTATGTTAACCAATGCTTCTCGATAAGTGTAGGCATTTTTAGCTTTGAGTGTATACCAACGGATTTTAGTATGTATTACCCGATAGCATAGTTATCACAGATTTTAACAAGTATTATTATGATGCATCTTTACCTATGCAAATATTGCATTTCATAAACATATTATGGAACTGATGTAAAGTAATACATAGTGTGATGCAGTTCCATTCTTACTTGTTTTTCTTAGGTGGGGGTGGTGATGTCACCAGATCCATTGGATGAGGTGTCATCATTTGTATTGCTTGGTCCAGTTTCATCATTATTTGAAGCTCTTGTCCACATTTTGTCTCTCATTCTCCAGATGTCTTCAATAATGTTTCCATTAGGATATGTGTTGGTCTCTATCATTCATTATATGTAGTCTTTCTTGAGATGACCAACTTTATGACAGTGTAAGCATGTCATTCTAGGGTTAGTCCAACCTCTAGACTTTCTTGTCCACTGTCTCATATAGTTTGCAGCAATGTGACCAAATCTTCCACATGTTGTACAATTTGTACAAGTGTTGTAATCCCATACATACTGGTTACCAACTCTTTTCGGTTGATAGGGATTTTCTTGACCTTTAGGCTTCCATTCTTTCTTTTTATTTTTCTAGCATTCAAGAGTTGTGTGCCCATTCATTTTTCAATTAGGACAATATTTGTCCATGTAGGTTTCCTTCTTTGGTTGTTTCATCTCAGACTTACATTCATATTCTTTATGTCCTTTCTTGTTACATTTATAACAAAATCCTATGAATGAAGATGTAGATTTAGGAATACCTTTCATTTTGCCTATGCATACATTTGATGTGTGGTCTTTCTTTCCATAGTGATTGCATGTCAGCTTTCTTGGTCTTGGATTGGCATAGACATTCTTTGGATTAGCTTTATTGGGTGATTCTCCATTCTCGGTAAAGCCTAGACTAGTGTTGTTGTTGACTCTTCATTGTCCTTCAAGAAAATCATCCATTCTTTTATTGCTTTCTTTAGCTTTCTTGATAATTTAATTATGCTGCTACTGAATTCTTATTTCATGTTTCAACTTTTCATTCTCATCCCTTAGCTCACCGATAGCTTTTATTCTTTCAATGAGTTCTGTTAGAATGAATTCAGAATAATTGAGGGGGGGTGAATTAGTTATCCTCAGGTCTAGATGTGCCCATTTAAACTTTATACCAATTTGAACAACTCAGATCTTCTCTGCAACAATAACATAAAACAACAACATACATATGCAGTTTACTGTTTAGATGTAATTAGCTTGTAGAAACTTAACAGTAAAACACAACATAAACATTCACAAAAGTTGACACCAGTATTTAACGTGGAAACCCAATTTGGGAAAAACCACCAATAACATGCTATCAAGTTTTCACTTTTCTGAAGTGAGCTCTGTTAAGAGCCAACCCTGTTAAAGGTTAAAAAACACATTGCTAAATGTGATATGGTTAAAGGATTTAATCATCCTTTCAGGAGTGGCCTTGTTAGAGGACTTGGAACATTCCACCTGAATGTCACCTTGCTCAAAGGATTTATACAATGACTGTTAGGTCAACCTGGTTAAAGGATTTTGACTAATACAATGGTTAGAAAGTAATCAGTAGGTGTGATTTGATACGTACAACTTAATTTGCAAATCCAGATCCAATTCAGATCTAATGCTAATTCACTGAGTGACCTCCATTCTCATTTCAATCTTCAGATCTACTTGGAAATCCATCAAGAAATCACTCCCATAGCTCTCTACTTCTCTGATCATCCTTCTCTGCTTTGATTATGCCAATCAGTCAATTAACAATGCAATCCTCTTGCATACACTTCTTACACACATCATGAATAACCCCTTGAGGTTATCATATACCTCTTCATCTAGGTCAGATAAATATTTTTCCGCTTAATCAATATCGTAGATCTTAGGTTAGGTTAGATCCAATGTCTCTTTCCATCTTTACATTTAATTTACTTATCCAAAGCAATCACTAATTAAATCTTTGATCCATGCATTAATTATGGTTACCCATGCATTTAAATAGAGTGGACTAATCAAGCTTATCCTTACTTAACTTTACATATCCCAATGAAATAAATTATGTCGGCCAGAGATCTCAAATCTAAATAATTACCAAAATACTGCTGCTCGACCAACACTGAGTTCTTCCACTCGGTCATCACTGGTTTCCTCAGCAATTTATTGGCACTCGGTCATCACTGAATTTGCTCGGTATAAATTGTTCACACTAAACTGTCATCAAAAGATAAACAACACATTACTTTGCCAATGTGCCAACTTGATCAAGTACCCTTGTGATTTCCCATAAATCAACCATTCCACTTGGTCTTCTTGTTAAATCTCCTTCATAAATCAATAGATATGGTACTCAAATAGATAGCAATAGTCTTACTAATTAAGGATTGACATCAATGAAAAAAAAAAAATTGTTTCCATTGTAGCTTTCCAACAACCTCCCTCTTTGGCATTGATGGTAACACTAAAAAATAAAATAATAATTTTCCAACCATAGTTACCATACAATCCAAAAAGTCTGCATGTGTTCCTTGATATGGACAAATCTTCATTAATGTCTTTAGCTTCATTCTGATTCTCATCTTGTAAAATTGTTTCCTCCTATGTCTATAATCACACTGAAATCTTTCTACTTCTGTTCAGCTGTAGACTCCCTCTTTCATTAATCTCTTCCTCTTTGACAACAATCTCTTTTTCAATAATCTCTCCCTCTTTATCTCTAAGTATAGTAAACATCTCCCTCTTTCAGTAAACTTCTCCCTCTTTGACAACAATGCCAAAGACGTAGACATCTTCATCATGTAGATTCTTCTGTTCTAAACTCTGTATCATGTTGTTCCTGTCATCTTTCTTATGACTGATCCTCTTTTCTTTTCTTTGTCTGTCTTTCATAGCTTTAGGCAGCATCCTAAAGTGTGGCTGCCTATGCATCAATGTGTAAAATATTTTGAAGATAACATTTGATGCAACAATTCCATTTTGAACTAATTTTCCTCAGTTAGGGGAATCACCCCTAATTTACCTCATAGATACTCATGAGCATCCTTGGGTAGTGCCTTAGTAAATATGTCTTCTAACTATTCCTTAGTATTCACATATTCCAGTCTCACATCCTTCTTCTGAACTATCTCCCTCAAGTAATGATACTTGATAGCTATATGCTTTGTCTTAGAGTACATCACAAGGTTCTTAGAAATATTAATGGCACTTGTGTTATCACAATATATGACAAATGGTTCTATGATCTCCTCTTTCATACCTTTCAGTAGTATCTTCAACCACACAATATTAGAACAATTAACTATTGCTGCTACATACTCGACTTCAGCTGTGGATTGTGAGGAGCAATTATGTTTCTTGCTTGTCCATGAAACTAATCTTTTTCCAAAAATAAATGCTCCTCCTGTGGTGCTTTTCCTATCATCCACATTTCCAGCCCAATCAGAATCAGTATAGACTCTGAGTTCAAACTTGTCATTCTTTTTGTAATATAGACCATAGTCATCTATTCCTTTCAAATATCTCAGAATTCTTTTTACTGCCATCATATGTCATTCTTTGGGATTGGCAAAAAATATCGCAACAATACCAACAGCTAGTGCAATATCAGGTTTGTTGTGTACAACATATTGCAGCTTTCCAATCATTGATCTGTAAAGGGTTTGATTCACTTCTTTTGTATCATCATTCTTTGTTAAATTTTTTCTAGTAGCCATGGGTGTACTCACTGGTTTTAAATTTTAAATTACAAAAGTTTTTAGTATCTCCTTGATATATTTTGATTGAGTAATATAGATACCATTCTTCATCTGATATATTTGTAAGCAAACAATTTTTTTATCTCACCAAACATAGACATCTCAAATTTAGTTTGCATCTCCTTTGCGAATGCTTGGCATAACACATCTTGTCCACTAAATATAATGTCATCAAAAAAAATTTCAGCCAATAAAGTACCTTTACTTTTCTCTATTTTTAAATACAGATTGTTGTTGTCATTGGTTCTATCAAATACAATCTTCATCAGATAATTGTGCAATCTCTCATACCATGCTCTGGGTGCTTACTTCAGTCCATATAGTGCTTTGTGTAATTTTTAAACCATGTTCCTCTTGCTTGGGTCAAAAAATCCATCAGCTTGTTCAATGTACACTTCTTCTTCTAATATTCCATTTAGAAATGCCGACTTTACATCCATTTGATAGACTTTAAAACCTTTGTAGGCTCCATATACAAGTAATGTATTTACTCCTTCCAATATTGCAACTGGGGCGAATGTTCATTCAGCTTATTTATGAATACCCAATTAGTACCAATTACATTTTTGTCATTCGGCCTAGATACAAGTGTCCAAGTCTTATTCTTCTCAATCTATTCAATTTCTTCATTCATGGCTTGTATCCAATCTTCATTGTCTAAAGCATCTTTTATTGTTTTAGGCTCAAAATTACATAATAAGCATGTCTCTTCTCTCAACTTGCTTCTTGTCATAACTGCAAAATCATTCGATCCTAAAATTTGATCAGGTTTATGGTGCCTCCTTACATACTTTGCTAGAGTAGGTTCATTTTCTACTTCAGGTTGATCATTCATGTCCAATTCAGGTTGACTCTATGACTTGACATCTCCATCAGATAGCTCGGCAATTACCTCTTGTTTCCACGTAGCTTCATCCTATGACTCGACAGGTGCTAGCTGATGCTCGACAACCTCTTTCTCAGTTTCAGGTAATTCACTAGAATCTTCCTCATCCATATAGACGAATGATTTGTAAATTCCAGGTTCCTGTGTGCTTTCAACTTCATTTATTTCTGCATATTCATCAATTCTAACATTTGCACTTTCCACAATTTTGTTCATGTTAGAAATCAAACATTTGTATGCTTTAATTTTTGTTGAGTAACTAAGAAATATGCCTTCCTCACCTTTAGCATCAAGTTTTCCATTTCTATTATCCTTAAGTATAAAACATTTGCTTCCAAAAACATTGAAATATTTTTCATTAGGTGCATACCCATACCTTAGCTCATAAGGTGTAGCATTAGTACCTTTCTTGACTTGTAATCTGTTCAAGGTATAGACTGTTGTACTTATAGCTTCTCTCCAATATTTCTGTGCAACATTCTTCTCCATCATTAGTGTTCTGGCACAGTCCATAATAGATATGTTTCTTCTTTCAGAAATACCATTCTGTGGTGGTGTTCTAAGTGTGGACATTTGTCTTTTTATCCCTCGGTCATTATAGAACTTGTTAAACTCATTAGAAATAAACTCACCTCCTTTGTCAGATCTTCAACATTTCTAGATTTTACCTGTTTCCTTTTCAAAATTTTCCAAGTACCACTTAAATAACTGGAATGCATAATATTTTTCTTTAAGAAATATAACAATCATCATTCTTGAGTAATCATCAACAAATAGAATGAAATATCTATCTCCACAGTAACTTTTCTCACAAATTGGACCACAAAGGTCAGTATGAACCAATTCCAAAATTCCCTTAGAAGTATGAATCTTGCTCTTGAAACTAGATTTAGTCATTTTTCCTAATTGACATTGCTTACACATTGCATTTTTAGGTTTCTTTAACTTAGGCAACCCTCTAACCTTTTTCAATTTTCTTATGTTTACCAAGTTATCAAAGTTTACATGACACAACCTTTTATGCCATAACCAAACATCATTATAATGTGCAAAAAAACATGTCTCATAAGCTAAGTCTAGATAGAACAAGTTACCTTTTGTTTTCTCACCACTTCCAACTAATTATCCATTGACATCATAGATCTTTGCCTTCTTGTGATGGAATTCAACTCTGTAACCAGAAGTATTCAACTGTGCAACACTCAATAAATTATAATTAAGATCATCAACCCAATATACTGATGACATGTAACTGATTGAATGTTTGATAATGTTAAGTTGAAAGATAATGCAAGTCATTAAATTAGTTAATGGACTATATTTTCATTGATGTCAACTTGATATCATCTATACAGTCATGTACATAATGCCAAAGACTTTAGAGAACCAAAGGAAACAAATTTATGCTTTCAAAAATGCATAAAAGTCAAGTATTCACTAAGTGAAAAACAACACCGACATAGTGCACACCATCAGACAGATAAAAGAAGAATAGTCATAGTGATACCCAATGATCAGAAGCATAGTTTTTCCTAATGAAGCAAAACCACAGAATGCCCAATGAGCTAAAGACTCAAAGTGCCCGACGATCAAAGATACAGAGTTTCCTGAGGAGTAAACTTCCAATGATGCCCAATGGATGAAGATCACGAAGCTAAATAGAGTCTCACTGATGGATCAGTCAGTTGTCACCGATGACTAACTGTAACAGTGACTGACAAAATAGAGAGTTCAAAAAATGACAAAATATCAAGCTGGTAGAGCTAAATATAGACTTAACTAGTTGTCTACTTTGTTTTATTCGACTGGAGATAAGTGATTGATTTAAAGATGATTTGTATAGTTGGCAAGAAGATAACTACGAGACAAATCAGGAGTTATGCTTTCAATCTAATTAGCTGGATTGTTTATCACGCCAAGAATCAAGAACCAGGAAACAATGAATATTATGTCTATATAAGAGACAAGATTAATTAATTTATGAATGGGATTAAGGGGAGTGAATAGAAAGAGGATGCTGAAGAGAAACTAATGAAGAAAAACTTCATGTAGTGTTGATAAAAAAAGCTAAAGGAAGAGCTAAGGAATTTTGTAGACATCGACGAACAGTGAGAAAAACATCACAGAGCAGAAAGTGTGGAGCACAAGGATTGAATTAATACATTGGTCGGAGAGGTAATGTACTTAAATAGATCTAAAAGTGTGCAATTCAAGTTGCAATATGAATAGGTCATAGTGTTTCAGTTTAACCATTGAAGCATCAAGTCTCTTAACCAAGCAGGACTTAACAATATTCTATATATTGAGGTACATCTCAAGAAGTGCCAAAAAGGTTGATTCATGAAAGTAGCATTGGAATTGCCCGATACCTGTTGACAGTCTAAGAAGGAGGCTGATTCAAGGATGGTAGCAATAGATTCCCGATACTAAGTGACAACCTCTATGCATAAAATCCTCTAATCAGGTCTCACTTAACAGTGTGTTTGTAACCTTTAATAGGGTTGGCTCCTAACAGGGCTCACTTTAGAAGAGTGAAAATTTGGGGTGCTGGTCCCAATGGTTTTTCCCTTAACAGGGTTTCCATGTTAAAATTCATGTGTTATGTGTGTATGATTCATTTCTTTACTGTTTTGCATCTTACATAGCTAACTCTGGATTGATCGGTATACTCTGCTTATTTATTGAGTTTTGGTAAATAGTTATACTACTTATCGGTAATCAAGAAAAAATAAGGATTGATAGAGAAAACCGACAGATAGTTAATCATTATTAGTATTTCATGGCATGCATCTTGTAGGGACATAATAATCTGAGATCTATTGATTGGTAGTTAAGTTTGAAAGATAAATTTTTGAGGCCACTGATTCACCCCCCCCCCCCCNGATTCCCCCCCCCCCCCCCTCTCAGTTATTACTAACAATTGGTATTAGAGATTGTGTGTTTAGAAAGGAAGGTTTCAATACCTAAGCTAAAGATCACAAGATGAACAGATGAGATGTGCCCAAGTTAAACAAAGATAACTTTTCTTCATGGAAAAGCAGGATAAGACTTCACTTATTAGGTATTGGTAATGATGTTACTCAATTCCTAGATACTGAATATGTGTTTCCCATAGGAGAATTAATAGTAGATCAATTGAGAGAGAAGCATGAGCACAACTAGATGGTCATAGAGCTTTCTTCCTCACTCCCTAATGCCAAATTTGAAGATGTCAAAGATTACAAAACTGCAAAGAAGATGTGGGACAAACTGAAGCTTGTACATAGAGGTGATACAAATATTTTGAGATCCAAGATAGAAAGCCTTAGAGGAAAGTTTGATGATCTCAGAATGAAAGAAGGATAAAACATCACACAATACAACACAAGAATCAAAGAAGTAGTCAATGCTATATGAGGAGTTGGAGGTACACTTGAAGAGGAGACAGTGGTAAGTAAAATCTTAAGAACCTTACTGCATGTATATGCTATTAGAGTTTCTGCCATTCAA
>MU226345.1:158816-189561 GCA_018584345.1 Thuja plicata | reverse complement strand
CATTCTTTAAAATAAAACCCCAATTATGCATCTCTATAAAATAAATTTAAAACATAATAAGAGGAGCATATGTATTTAAATCACCTAGTAAATATTTTCAATAAGTATATAAGGTGAAACATATATTGCCAAAAGACTCTCAACTATATTTACTTACCCTAATAAGATATTTCACATTAGTAATTAAGGGCAAGTTAGGATAAAGCTAAAATATAGAAAACATATTCGTGTGAAAAACTTTTAGTACCAAATATAAAATAGAAATGAGATAATATGATTCCCTCTAACATGTAACTCGAAGAAAACATTTAGACTAATTGGTTAGAGGAGGGAGGGGTAGGCAGGTAGGAAAAAGGGTTCGCTTGAGAGGTTGAGTGTTCAACTCCCGATCGCCACCCTTTGGCCTAACTACATTTTATTTTATTTTTTTAAAATATCTTATTTCAAATCATTTCTCACTTTTGGAAATATAGATGCAATTTATTACAATAAAACATTTGATTTTTCCATAACATAATAGGTGTTTACACTTGAAAATTGTATACATAGAATAATCATTAGAATTTCAAATAATATAAATTATCAAATGAAAAATAACAAAGAAGGATATATCAGTGAAGTATACTTCCCTATCAATGTAATGCTTGCAAAATTAGGTGTCAACAATGGCTCTAATTGGGGACGTGCATCCGTGCTTGGATGCAGTGAGATTCTAGTTATCTCTAGAAGAAGAAAACCATGATAAGAAAAGAATCATGAAACTAGGATAAAACAAAAATAATTTACAATTTTAGAGCATACTTCCTGTTTCAAGAGAAAAAGGGTTTCAAATACTGACCATGGGTTGGGAACTCCTAAATAGTTTCATTGGTATCTCGTAAATGGTAATAATTTTCACCTTCTTTTGAAATGACCATGTAAGGTCCTAGCCATAATGCCTTGAATTTACCATGCTTTCCTTTATCTTGGTCTTTTGCATTCCATTTTAGTACCCAATCACCTTCTTTGAAAGATCTGTTCGATGCTTTCTTGTCATGAAGGGTCTTAATCTGTCGTTGTTGCTGAAGATTTATTTCTTGCTCTCTTATTCTCTTTTCATCTAACTCTGCTAATTGGCTCAACTTGTCCTCCATAAAATTTACATCCTCAATCTCTTCTTCTTGAATGAATTTGTAAACTAGTAGGATATTTTTTAATGGTAAACTTGCTTGTTTTCCATAAACCAATTCATAAGGAGCAAAACCTATCGATCTTTTCATTGTTACCCTATCTGCCCACAAAGCTAGACCTAGCTTTGAATCCCATGAATTCTTATTATTGCTCAACATTCTTCTGATAATATTTAGTATATTCTTATTGCTTGATTTTGCTTGACCGTTTCCTTGCGATTGATACGAGGATGAGTATGATAGGTTGATACCATATTTTTTGCAAAACTCTGAAAAATCCTTAGATCTGAAACACATACCATTGTCATAAAGAATCTTGTAAGGTACTCTGAATCTAGTAAGTATGTTTTCTGTCAAAAAATTGATGACCACCTTGCTCGTAGCTTGTCTCATAGGTATGGCTTCAACCCATTTCGTAAATTAATACGTTGCAACCAATACCCACTTGTGACCTCCACTTGAAGAATCTGCAATTTCCCCAATAAAATTTATTCCCCACATTTTAAAAGGCTCTTCAATTTGTAAAGGGATAAAGGGGTAATGCACCATTGTATTTTAGTTTTCCTGAGAACTTCTGACAAGATTCACACTTCTTAACATATTCATAATAGTCCTTGAATACATGAAGCCAATGGTACCCTGCTTGCAATATCTTGTGAGCTGTTGTCTGAGCTAAAAAGTGACCACCACATACACCATCATGTAACTCTTTTATAACTGACTTGGCCTGACAGGTGTCTAGACAAAATAAAAGGATACCATCATTGTTTCTCCAATATATATCTCCTTGAATCAATACATACCTTGATGCCTGCAATTTTATAGTTATTTTCTGATTATCACTTAAACCTTCTTTACATTTCATATGTTTTAAGAAGTAAACTATATCTGTGTACCATGGACAATGTTCGATGCTAGTTCCTGAGTTCTCCAAATCCACTTTGTTTATTTGGGTTACTTCCAAATTTGTTTCTGCCATGAGTTTGGCCAACCCTTGACCTCTTACTAACTTAGTGATTTGTATTTCAATATCAAACTCTTGAACTTTATTGATCCATCTACATCTTCTACCTGTGACTTCATATTGCCTCAATATGTCTTTAGTTGCCGCATTAGGCACATACGCCACGATTTTGGCCCCAACTAAATAAGGCCTGAATGACTTTACTGCCTTTACTAATGCATAAGCTTGTTTCTCATGTATATCATAGTTTAACTCAGAATTTTGTAAAGTCTTACTGAAGAAGGCTATCAGTTGCTCATGTCCTTCATCATTTTTCTGTAATAGGACAGCTACAATGGTGTGAAAAGAAGAAAAAGAGAATAGTTGAAAAGGTTTTGAGAAATCAGGAGATTTCAAAACTGGAGCTTCCTTGATTTCTTTCTTAATGTTAGCAAAATCCTCTAAGGCTTCATTTGTCCATTTTAGAACCACATTTTTCTTTAACATCTTTACAATAGGTTTAACAATTTCTAAAAAAATTGAGACAAACCTTCTTACAAAGTTGATTTTTCCAAAGAAATATTGAATCCCCTTAACATTTTTAGGAATTTGAATCTTATTAATTGCTTCAATTCTTTCTGGATCTATCTTCACTCCATCTATAGATACGTTATGTCCAAGAAGTTTACCTTTAGTTACTCCAAAATGACATTTCTTTGGGTTTAAGGATATCCCATACTCAAGGGCTCGTTTGAAGATTTGTTCTAAATGCTTGCAATGGTCTTCTACCCTTTTGGAATAAGTTGTGATGTCATCTTGATATATTTCTATAATAACATCAATGAAATCCTCAAAAGCCACATCCATGGCTCTCTGAAATGTAGCCCCGACATTCGTAATTCCAAATGGCATCCTTATGTAAACGTATGTACCCCATGGTGTGGTGAATGCTGTCTTATACTGTTTCTCCTCTTTGACCTTCACTTGATTGTACCTAGAGAACCTGTCCATCATAGATAACAACTCATTACCAGTGATTTTTTTTAATAGTGCTTCCATGTTAGGTAATGCATAGTTGTCTTTTAATGAAGATATGTTTAAGTTCCTGAAATCCACACAAAGTCTAATATCTCCATTTTTCTTCCTAACAGGTACCAGATTTGAAGCCCAAGTAGAGTGCCTAATTGGCTTTATGATGCCAGCTTCTCTCATCTTTATTAGTTCCTCCTTCATCTTAGGAGCCAAAGTTGGGTTTATGGGTCTTTGCCTTTGTCTAAAGGGCTTTGCATCTAATTATAGGGGTATCTCATGAACTAGAATAAGTCCTCCCTATATGCTTTAAGTTCATCATAAGACCAAGCAAAAACATGTCTATACTTTATAAGCAAGCCAATAATCTATGATCTGATTTTTGGAGTTAGTTTCTTGCCAATAAGGACTTCTTTGGGAGTATGTTCATTTAACAAATTTATCTTTTCTACTTCTCCTATAGGAGTTTGTTCTATCTTGATTTCATTCTTAGAGTCTTTATTGTCAAACATTCTTTCTAATGCCACAAGCCCCTTTGGGATTTTATTAGTCTTAAGATGAATCACTTCTTTCCCAAATAAAGTCTCTTTTCCTTCCACTGTTTCAACATAAGCATTCAAATCAATAGACTGGTC
Source organism: Thuja plicata (assembly GCA_018584345.1). Lineage (NCBI taxonomy): Eukaryota > Viridiplantae > Streptophyta > Pinopsida > Cupressales > Cupressaceae > Thuja > Thuja plicata. The sequence goes on along the minus strand of MU226345.1, from coordinate 185,785 downwards.
TTCATACCTTTCTTCACAAGCAAGGAACTTTATGATATCTCTATCCTCTTCAAAAACTTGCCAATTTTGAATGTTATCAGATACTACTGGTCTTGATTTGGTTTCAACATGTATAATATCTTCACAAGGAATATCATTATGCCTAACTGCTAGGTTAGCCATAAAATTTGCAAGAATATTTTCTAACCTATCTATCCAAGTTATTGAAAAGGCATCAAAACATTCTATAGAATCCCAAACTTCATTCTTGTATCTTTTTAGATTTTGATTTTTGGTAACAAATTTATCCCTAACTCGAGATACAACTAATTTAGAATCCCCATAAATAGAAAGAAGTTTAATACCATGTTTATTTTCTATTTTAAGACCTAGTAGAAGTGCTTCATACTCTGTAGTGTTGTTAGTACAATGAAAAGATAACAAAAAGGAATATTTGAAAGATTTCCCACTTGGGGATACAAATACTACACCTGCTCCATTACCAGTTTTGCTACATGATCCATCAAAAAACATTTTCCAAATGCAAGTACTACTTTCTTTAGCATGTAACTCAATAGGATTAGTATTTTCAACAACATTTTTATGAATACTTACTTGGAAGTTCTCTATATCTGTGTGGAAAAAGTATGTAACATGACTTGGATCAATTTCTTCGATAATATAAGTAGACCTTGGTTCCCTATCAATCCTCACAATCTTGTCATTAACTGGAATAGAAGCATAAGATAAATCTAATTGGACATTACCACCTACCAAGTTAGACCATTGTCTAGATAATAACATTCCATAACTAGGTGGTACTTCTACAACAATGATATCAATATTATAAGATTTTTCAAGACAAGAAGGAAACTTGAATTTAACATTTTTCATTATTCCAATGACTGGGATAGATCTATTATCCATAGCATAGCACTTGCCATAAGTAGTATCTACATTCATCCCTAATTCCTTCATAACTCCATGATACATGATATTAACTGTTGCTCCAGATTCTAACATACAATTTCTTACTAGTTTATTATTTATTAACAAAGTTAGAAAGAATGGATCTACTTTAGTAGCATCTTCATTAACATAAGCTCCTAAGTAAATAACTGGTAATTATTCATTATTCTTTTGTTCCTTTGAATCTTTTTTAACAACATCATTTATTATCTTGATCATTTCATTCCTACAATTATTTAATTTAACTATTTCCATTAGAGGGATGGGTATGTGCAAGATCATGGGGGGCCAAAAAGTGGCAATGCGAAAAAATCCACTTTTCACTCGTCCAAAAGCGCATGAAAATGTTTGTTGACTTTTTAGTAGGCCTGGGTGTCAGTACACTTGTGCAAACCTGATACCAAAGCACAAGCCTAATTGGGTACATGATATTTTTGGGTACCTAAATATATCAGGTACCCAATTTTTTTGGTACCCAAAAAAATTGGGTACCCAAAACCTGTGGCATAAATCAAAACCCGTGAGCTTCTTTCCTCATTTCTCTCATCGTTTTAGGTTTGGAAAATGGCTAGAAATATCCTATACACAATTTTTCAGGTACCTGATTTCTCCAACAAAAAATTTGACTCCATAGTTTATCCGGTAAGTAAATTCTTACTATATCTGGATTAATTTTTTTATTTTCTTGTTAAATGTAGTTTTTTTGGTAAAAATGGGGTTTTGTATTGATTTTTTTAATAATATATGAAATAAATTTGAAATTTATATTTGTATATTATTTAATCAGGCATGGATGACAACAATGAAGATAATAACCCTCCCCCGCCAAATAATGATCCCCAAAACAATCCAGAACCACTTCAAAACCCTCAATCTTTAGAGGATTTGATACAAGAGAATTTGAACACTATACGAGGCTTCAAAAACATGTATAATAATATACCTACGTTAGCTGCTATACTTGCCACCCTAAATACCATTGTTGAAAACATTGACACCCTTACGCAGCAACATAATGCTGCTCTTCATTGGCGTGATGATATGCACACCCAATTTGATGATGTGCTTGACCATGATGGGATTGCTTTCCTTGATATAAATAAGGAAGATATAGCCTCCCTTTTTGTTAATCCTAAAACCGGATTAAAAGTTGACCCCAAAAAGCCAAAATTATCAATAAAATGGTGCACAAACGAAGCAATGTGCACACACTTTTGGGATCGCTAGTGGATGGTTTTTGATAAACCACCCCATAGAAATTTGGAGCTCCCTTTCTATTTCATAAAAAAATTATATGCTAATTTTGTGCTTGGTCACAATGTTAATTATAGGAGCATGAGGCCCAACATGGGTGTAGGCAGAGGAGTTCCTCAGACTAGGTCATTTGCCTAGCACAAAAAGGCCACTACCTTTGTCCCCCCCACTGATGTCGCACCCCCTCCTCCAGTGTAGCATCCTGATATCATTGTAGAGGCTACCTCACAGTGTATTAGGGCCATTCATATGTTGAGTGATCAGTTGATCACATAGACGAGGTTATTGATGTCTCCTGGTGTGGATCATGCTGGTGCATCGACATCTGGTAGCAGTTCACATGTATGTGTGCCCCATACTTGCATTATGTGTGAGAATTTGTGCTTCAGACTGCTTACTGATGCTGATACATATCAGTATGTTATTGATGAGGAGGACACAGGAGACACAGCTATAGAGGCTACAACACCTCATGGAGCACCTGCATCTCATGGGAGTGCTGAGGCGGGGTACGCAGAGCCATTGAGTCATGTTGATACGATAAGAGTAAACATTATAAATAAATTTGTCACATGACTTATTTAATTTAAAAAAAATTTATTTATTTAGATTAGTTTTAATGACTGCATCCACTTATGTATATATATTTGGTCCATTTATATTCAGTCGATGACAGAGGAGGAGTTGACGCAGGTGGATGACTCCACACTTTCGGCCATTTCATTTGGCCTTGACATCTATATGGTATATTATAAATTATGTACCCATTAGTTTTTTTTTATATTATTTGGTGTACATGCTGAAATCTCTATCAATTAGAGCAATAAAATTCATACATTTACTAATATATTGTCATCTTATTGTAGTCTTGCAGGTCTCAGCTGATGTCAGTGGGGGGCACGAGGGGGTTCCTTCCTCATGCGTTGACAAAGGAAAGTTAATTAATTGTTTAAGATTAATTATGTATGCATATGTATTTTACTTGTGTGTGGTAATAAATATTTTACATGCACTTTATTATATAGGGTGTGGCTCATGATGATGTCTCGACATAGGTTCGTGAGCCTAGGCTCACAAGCATCTCGATTCGGGGTGATACTTCAATTGTACATAGATTTGTACATATTGTCATTTGTATTTTGTAACTATTTTTATGATGAAGTACATTTATATATAATTGACTATCGTTTTTACTCTCATAGGTTACTCCTAATGCGAGAGAGGCCCCACAAGAATCATTCCTATATTTGTTGACCCAGCCCACAATTCCAGAGGAGGGGTCGGTGGACGTAAGTTTTAATTTTAGTTCAATCAAATTGTAATTTTATCCTTGTAACCACCTAAATTTTGTCTGTTCCAACTATGGACCCTATTTTCCCTAAGTGTGATCATACCCTCGATTATGTCCAAACAACTTTGTTACTGCTTGGCATAATTCTTCAAATCAATTTAATGTCCTAGGTGATTTTTATCACTGAATTATATTAACTATTATAGCCATACAATTTATATCAATTCAAACCAATTAAATCAAACCAAAATCAAACATGGCTATAGTATTTCATTATAAACAAATTAAATAAACCCCTAAATCAATTACCCACTTGCAAAATAACCCATTCCCTGAGCCTATTTAATTTAATTAAAATGGCTATAATCCCTTAATTATTAAAAAACAATTTCATTGTTTAAATAATTAATTTCTATATTTCTAAATGAATTAAATAAGTTTAATCCATTTATTAATATTCCCCTAAACCCCAACCTAACCTATCTCAACCACTTCTACCCGGGGTTCTAACCCTTCTCAACCCATTCACCCTTGCTAATCTAATCCTAATCCTAATTCTAGCCCTAACCCACTTCCTAATGTTGTCACATTCCATTAAGGAATGCTTAGCAACTCAACTCACTTGAGAAAGTCCACTTTCTCAAGCTTGACTTCCTCAAGGTCCACTTTCTCAAGCCAACCTCTTACACTCTACCTTGCTTCTTTAAGGCTTTCATTAATGCCTCATTAATGAAGATGCCTTAAGCCTATGTCTCCTCCATGCCTCATTAATTCCCTTGGAATTAAAGGCTCTTACACCTCTATTAATGAGCCCCTTCACTTATTAATTCACCTTGCCCCCCCCCCTCTCTCTCTCCCATTCTTCTATAAATAGAAGCCATTTTTTAGAGTAAAGAAGCCTTCACCTTAGATTAAAAATACATTGTTATGCTGTTGGATTAATCCTAGACTAATATCCCACTTCTTATTTCATGCTTTTCATTATTATTATTCACATGCTTAGAGCTAGAATGCTTGTTTATCATCTTTTTAGCTTATTTTAACAAAAATCCTTCATGCTAGGTTGTATTCGTCACTGATTGTAGCATATTCTGAGGGCTAATATGTTACTAATCACACTCCTAGTTAGCAAGAAATAGGTCGATATTAGGTGGTTTTACATGCTTTTCTAACTATTTTGAACTAATGCAATGACTTATTGAGTGTTTGTGTCTTTCTTAACAGGTTCCCAAATACACACACACATTTCTGGCGTCCACTGTGGAGCAAAATTTTCAACTTGGCCTCATTTTCTAATATTTTTTTGCCAATTTGCATGCTCAGGATTTGGACACAGGATCATTTTTTACCATTCAGGATTGCATCCTAGATACGCCATTGCACCGCGGAAAAATTGGATCGCATCTAGGATTTCCCAGATCATTTTTGGTTTGGGCTCACATTAGTTCAGCAAGGGATCGCATTCGGTGAATAAGATCGCATATGCTATACTGTGTCGTATTTATTAAAATTTCAAGATTGCATCTGGTTATAAATTTTGAGCATCTCGTTTGCCTAACCCCTAAGATTCTAACAAGTGGTGTCTTTGATGATTTGTAGCTTAACAAGTGTTTGTAGGGTATTTTTGAAGGTTTTTGTGGGAGTTTACACCAAAAGATACTAACGTGGTTTTACAGGTTGCCAACCCCCATCTTGACTTCTATTTCCTTGTTTTCCAAACTTAAAACTATTTCTCCACTTGCTAAAACAACCAGATAATATGCTCTTTTCCTCTTGAAGAAAATCAGAAAGTCAGACATTGTCTTATCATTTGTGATGAAATTGGGAGTAAATAAACAAGCAAATAAATCACTTAATTCTTTTTGGATAGTAAATGAACAACACAAAGCACTAAATATGTAAGATTAAAGAACAAGTTCAGTTGCTTAATTCCTTTTGGATAAGAAATTGAACAACAAAAATCATTAAATCATTGTGGTTAATTGAACAAGGCAAAATTTCCCTTTCAAGCATCCTATTTTCTTTAAAATAGGAACAATTAAATCGAGCTCAACATAGTTTGAGGGAATGAACTCTATTTTAAGTGCTTTAGGAGAAAATGACTTAGATTAGGAGAGTATGCTCTTCTTCCTTGGAAGAATCAGAAATCCAGACATCCAAAGCTCACGAATCCTAGTTACATATCATTTAAATAGTAGAGGGCCTGCCCGTTGAGGGAAAAATCTCCCGGGAATGACCCAAGTGAGGACAGGTCTTACATCGACCCTTCCAACTCACTATAAATAGTTGCTTCCTTGTAGGCCAAAGCCTTGGAATACGAAACTGGTTTTGTTCTTAGAATTTTGACATCATTTCTTGAACATATTGGGGTATATGTAGAGCAGAGCCGCTTGAATCTTGCTTGTATGACTATATATATTCAGGTACTCATAGGGCTATATGCCTCAATTTTTCCTTATTCAATTCTATGGGGGACAGTTTTGAATGGATTGCCCAATAATCTACAACAAATTCAACTGAAAAAATACCCATTCATCCCCGAAAGGGTGATAATCTTTGTGCAAGACAAAAAGTAATTGCCCCAAGACACTCATCATATCGTGCCCTCACTTGCATTTGGAGTCGGCTATTACAGCATCATGACTAGAGCCATTGTGTGCTTGGTGATGGCTATATTCTGATTAGCATTTGAGTGTGTGCCTAAGTTAACGGGCAAAGATTTTCATCCTCCACCTAGAGAATAGGACAAAAGGAGTGTTTGTTTCACCCTCTTAACAATGCAAAATTGTTTGACATATTCTAAAGATCATTAAAAAAATAAGCTCCTAAAAAATAATCAATAAATTTTAAACCCTAGAGTACAAGTGTTTTTCATGCCTTACAACACCTCTTGATTCAATCTAGAAACAAGAAACTTCATGCACTTCAAAAACAAATTTTTCAAAATTGACCCAAATTGACAAGACATCATAAGATCGTATCCTATTTTTCCCAAGTCACATCAGGTATCTAGGATCATATTTTGTATTTAGGATTGTATCTGGTTAGCAAGAAGTCATATCCAGATTATAGGATCGTATCTGGTACCATCAGAGGCTCACATCTGGGAGCTTGCATTTAGGACAGTGGGCATTTGTGCTAGTTTTTCTTAGGAAGTCTTAGTAGATTAGGATACCCTTTTTCTCTTTAGCTGGTTCCTATTGTCTCTTTTGGTCTCCATGTTGTTATTTCAAAACACTTTCAAAACATCCACCTTGCATGCTTAGTCAGTCTTTCATGATCAGTTCAATACATGTGGTCTACCCGTTTTCTATCAACAACTTGGTTCCCAGCTCACTATCAGGGCATTCTAACCCTTTGACGCTGGAATCATTTACATCCACCAACAACAAATAGTTACTCCTACCTGGACACACCCACTTGAACGATCTAAAATCCTTACTTGAACTATAGGAAAATATTAACGAAGTTGAGGAACAAACTTCATGGTTAACACAAGACGCAACTAGTACACAACTAAAGGATCAAAAGTGCCTCCTAAAACACCACACTTTTAAGGAGAAACTTTTCGTAGTTCCCTTTTTGATCTAGATTCACCTCCAATGGATAGAAACACTAATGAATGGAGTAAGGCCTTTGAGGGTTATAATGATGGAAAACAAGCACAATTCGAAGGCATGGAAGAGGAAGAAAGACCCAAGTTTGAACATAATCTGTTTGGGTTAGATAGTGAAGAAGAGATCCCTGAAGATGAGTATGAGAAACTCAAACAAGGTAAAAGGATCCACAAGCTATTGGAATGGATAATCAGTGATGATAAAGAAATGTACTTCCTCCATCTAGCATCCACATTTGTCAAGTTACCCAAAGATTATAATGTGGAAAATCTCAAGGAAAAGGAGGTACCCAACCTGATATCTATTCTCACCAAACAGCTCAATCTAATGCAAACACAACTCATGAACCTCAAGCAAGAGAAGGATAAACCCAAAAAAAAATACTCTTTGGATTCCATTTGTCCATTTCCTTTCAACAAGAGTATCACTATGGTCCCGTTTCCTCCTAATGTGGCAAGGCCAAAGTATGACAAGTACACGGGAGAAACTGATCCACATGACCATGTAAGGGAATTTTGTGCTCTAAGCATTGAGTACATGCATGAACCCACTTACCTCATGCAACTATTTCCAGGAAGTCTAGGAGGTAATTCCATGGAGTGGTTCTCAAAATTAAACCCTAAGGTCAAAACATTCGAGGATTTGATGCAACGGTTCATTCAACATTACTCCTACAACATCCAACATGATGTCACTATGATGGATCTATGTAACACCAAACAGAAAATTGGAGAATCATTCACACACTTCCTACAAAGATGGAGGAAGATTTTTGCATGATATTCAAGGGTCATTTCTAAAATAGAGAAGATGGAAATCTTCGTTAATAATCTAGTACCTGAATTGAGCTATGCTCTATAAATGCAAGATTCTCCTAGCTTCGATAGGATGATTAAAAATGCCCTCCATATTGAGGAAGTCATGATAAAAAAGGGAGAGATCACCCTTCAAAATGAAAAAAAAGGAAGTAACTCCAACTCCAAGGCTAAATGGTGGAAGCAAAACAAAAATTTTGTTAATGACGGAGTAGTTGATGCCTCTCACATTAATTCTAAACCTGAAGCATTCAATCTAACCAATGGCATGCAAGCAAGCAAGGAGGGTAAAGTATAATCTCCCATTCCCAAAATGAACAATGATAATAACAAGGAACAAACCTGGACTTCAAAACCCCAAAGAACATTCACTCCTTTAGGGGAACCTCTTGAGACTATTTTGAAAATGCTGGTGGATAACAAAGTTCTTACGATTCCCGATTCAAGACCATGGGAACCAATGGTCAAACCTAGGTGGTGGGATGATAATTCTTATTGTGTCTTCCACAAAAACAAGGGACACAAGAATAATAATTGTCTCAAACTGAAACATGTAATCCAAGACCTCATCGAAGGAGGTAAGATCAAAGTTGACAGACATACTACTAATGAGGATCATACGACATTCAACAAACCATTTCCTAATTATAATCAAGGAGAAACATCTAAAGGGAAAGGTAATGAGGTAAACTACAGCTATTCCAAGAGTGACTGTGATCAATATGCTCAGCATTAAAACTGAATCCATCAATGTGATCATAATTAAAGGTGCCTCATCCTCCTCAAATGTTGTAACACGGAGCCAAGCACAAGTTACAATCAAAGAACCTCCAAAACCAACATGAACAGCCAAGGTTCCTATTATAAAACTAGCAGCAAAACATGTGGTCACTATCCTGAAAGAAAAATATGACTTGGTAGACCAATTGCAATGAACCGCTGCCAAAATTTCCATTTTCAAGTTTCTCAAGATATCCACTGTGCATAGATAAATCCTAGAACAAGCTCTACACACTACTAATGTTCCAAAGGATATCGATATAAACAAGTTTCAAGCAATGGTCAATCACATCTCAGCGCCACACTACCTCTCCTTTTCTGAAGAGGATGACAAGTCATTGACCCATCCACACAATCAACCCCTCCATATCGAATTCCTTATTCATAAATCTTGTCTTAGATGTGTATTGATAGATGGAGGTGCATGATTGAATATCTGTACACCGGATCTCGTTAGGAGACTAGGTCTCTAAGAACAAACAATTGACACTAGAAATAAGATAACCATCAAAGCTTATGATGAGGGAAAAAGATCCTCCAGGGGTCTTATTTCTCTCCCTATCAGATTTGGACCAATTGAAATGGATGTCATATGTCAAGTTCTAGATTTACCCCTGGCCTATAATATTCTACTCAGCAGACCATAGATTCATGAGATGCAAGCTGTACCATCCACTTATCACCAATGCATCAAGTTCCCACATAATGGGATAGAAGTGATGATTCTTGCAGATGCCAACTACACTTGCAACAATATCAAAGTAGGTAGCATGATCCCACAGAAAAAAAAGGCCATGGATGTAGTTTCTCCTGAAACAACCAAGGACATGGTTATGAAAAGTTTTAGCAAAACATGAAAACTTCAAGAGACATGTATGGGAGAGTACAAGCTGGACCTGACTCCCTCAATGGTAAAACTTTTGGTATCACCAAGATCCATGGAAAACCATCATCAAAATTCACACCTCTAGCATTCAAAGAGCCAGAAGTACACAAGGCAACTAGCATGATAAAGGCATCCACATCTTCGGATAACATAGAAGAATAGGCAGTCTTGAACTGGATTTACAAAGGAGAACCAGTGGACTCTAAGGCCAAACATGTGAAGATATCCATAGAGTAGTATGGAAAGGGATATGATTTCCTCAAACAAATGGGTTACAAAGGAAAGGGACCTCTAAATGACACAGGATGAGGGATCATTGAACCTATTCCCATGGAGTTCCGCCTCAACAAAGATAAAATAGGACTGGGTTTTAATACTCAATCCAACAAACCTACTTCAAGAAAGAGTACATCTTTTGAAACAGGAAGTGATAAATAAGATGAGGTAATATTGGAACCATGGCCTTATGAGAGATTACTACATATTGGTGTAGAGAATCCTGAATATCAAGGAGAACGCTATGTACCTAGCTTTGAGGTACCATAGGATCTTCACACTCCTTTGATAGCACAACCTCCCATTCAAGAGGTAGGAGACACTATGTAACAATCACTCAAGAGGAACCTTGACCACAGAATTTACATCCTAACTAGGGGCAATTGGTCACAATTTCACATGTCCTCGATCTACCTCACTTTGATCTACAAGCAGCTAACCGAGTCCATCAAATAAACATTGCTGAATATTTAAACAGATCTGATGATGATGTCACGGACTCTCATGAATATGAATGGGATCGGCTATCTATTGCCTCTGAAGATATTGGAATAGATACAATTCACATGTTTGCAACTTCCTTAGCTCCTAGTAAACAACCTAACACTCCTTTCAATGATATTGATCCTCCTGAAGTAGAAGAAGAGTTCATTCTCCCAATAATTGATGGTGACACTGGTGAATACATAAGTCTACAAGAATTTCATAGGCTGCAAGCAAGAAGCCTCCTTTTACAAAGGGATGATAATGAGATATCTACTGACGAGTCGCTAGAGTTTGATCCATATATGACTGACAATGACCCTTTTAACACCGATCTCACTCTTATTGATCTAAACATTGAAGATATTAACTTAACAGATCATGTCATGTCAGTTAATGGTCTTGATGCTAACACAATGCTGTCCTTCCCAGAATCTGACTCCCTAAAATTGGTACTTCCAGACCTAATTGATTGGATTGAAAAAGATCCTACTCCTATCCTTGACTTTTCCAATGACCACTCCCTAGCTTGTTATCTTAATGCTTGTGAACCTTACCCTTCTTCCACCAATGAAAGGAGTGAGAACATGTCACAGGAGGATATCAAGTTTCTTAGTCACAAACTAAAAAGAAAAAAGAAAAAGTGGACTGATAGTGAAAACCACTCGGTGGCAGTATCAGATCCCAAAATAGTAAAGAAAAAAGATGTATCCAATGGTGAAAACCTCTTAGAGGCGCCAAAGGATGAGACTCTTGATATCCTCCTAGAACACTTTCAGGAGAGATCTTCGGTATTAATTAAACCAACACAGCCAGTAAACTTGGGCACGATTGAAAATTCTCAAATAGTTCATCTGGCACAATCCTTATCAGAAGAAGAGAAGGTACAATTCATAGAGTTCCTAAAGGAGAAAAAGATCAACTTTGCACGGTCTTACACTGATATGCCAGGGCTAGATCCTAATCTCATCATGCACCACTTATCTATAGCTCCTAGGATGAAGCTTGTGAAACAAAAAATTAGAAAAATGCATCCTCATGTTGCATTATTGGTGAAAGAAGAACTAGAAAAGTTGTTAAAAGATGGATTTATTCGAGTCAGTACCTATGCAGCATGGATGTCCAATGTGGTCCCTATTTCTAAATCTGATAAATCTATCAAGATCTGTACAGACTTTAGAGACTTCAACAAAGCATGTCTGAAGGATGACTTCCCTCTACCAAACATTAACATGATCATAGACCTTACAACTGGCTTTCAGATGTATTCATTAATGGATGGATTCTCCAGATATAACCAAATCAAGATCGCCCCTAAGGATCAAGAGAAAACCGCATTCACATGCGCATGGGGCACATTTTTCTAGAACATCATACCATTTGGGCTAAAGAATGTCGGTGCAACATATCAAAGGGCTATGACAACAATATTCCATGACATGATGCACAAAAACATGGAGGACTATGTTGATGACACATTGGCTAAATCCAAAGAAAGAGGTACTCACATTGCTGATTTGAGAAAGATATTAGATTGAATGGAACAGTTCCAACTCAGGCTCAACCCCAAAAAATGTGCCTTTGGGGTCCAATCAGACAAGCTCCTAGGATTCATAGTATCAGCAAAGGGAATTGAGGTAGATCCTGCAAAGGTAAAATCTATTCTAGAGATGACTCCTCCATGTAATATCAGTCAAATGAGGACACTACAAGGGAGACTCCAGTCTATTAGGAGATTCATGTCCCAACTTGTAGATAAGGCACAACCCTTTACCAAGCTACTACATAAAGGGGTTGCATTCAATTGGGATGAACACTGTGAAGCCAACTTCAGAGAATTAAAGGGGTACCTGGCTGCTCCACCTATTCTTATGGCACCTATTCATGAAAATCCCTTACTCCTATACATTTCAACTACAACTACATCCCTAGGAGTATTGCTAGCACAAGAGGATGAAACAAAGAAAGAAAGAGCTATCTACTACATTAGTAGAACCCTAGTCACTTATGAGCTCAATTATAGAATTATTGAAAAATCATGCTTAGAAGTCATCTTCGCATCACAAAAATTGAGACACTACATGCTCTCTCATACAATGAAGCTCATTGCTAAGATAGACCCTCTAAAATATATTTTGAGCAGAACAACATGAACAGGATGTTTGGCAAAATGGGTCCTAATTCTAAGTGAGTTTGACATTGAATATGTTGAATGGAGAGCTATCAAAGGACAGGTACTTGCAGATCAATTAGCTGATTCACCACTCTAGGATGATGAACCTTTACTAATTGAATTTCCTGATGAAATAGTCATGCATGTCACTGAACATCCATGGAAGATGTACTTTGATGGTTCATTCACTCAACAAGGATCGGGAGCAGGGGTTCTCTTCACAACTCCACACGGATACAAGATTCCCAAATCTTATAAATTAATTTTTTCATGCACCAACAATATCTCAGAATATGAAGCATTGGTCAATGGCCTCAAGTTAGCCATGGAATGGAAGATCATAGAGTTACACGTGTATGGTGACTCCCAACTAATTATCAATCAAGTCAATGGGGAGTATCAAACAAAAGATGAAAAGTTGATGCCCTATAAGCAACTAGTTGATGATCTAAAGAAACACTTTGTCTTCATCACCTTCCAACAGATACCAAGATCAGAAAATAAAGCTACAGATGCTATGGCTACCTTGGCATCCATGTTACAACTAGAGGAGTATCAATTTTACTATGATTTCTTGGTGGAAGAAATATCCTATCCTGCCTTTGCTAACCCTAACTACCAGATAATATGTATCCTGAATACCCCAGATCAATCTCGGTATGCCGGTATCATTGCATACCTTTTTGACCAAACCATTCCCTCCAATCTATCCATAAATGAGAAAAGATCCCTAATTAGGACATCATCGCATTACATCCTCATAACTAACAACCTATATTGACGCAGTCTTGACGGTACACTTCTTCGGTGTTTAAAACTCGAAGAGTCTGATCTAGCATTAAAAGATGTCCACGAAGGCGTATGTGGACCACACTCGAATGACTTTTCATTATCCAAGAAACTACTCAGAGTAGGCTATTATTAGCCTACCATGGAGAAAGATGCTATTCAATTTTTAAAAGCATGTCTTAAATGCCAGACACATGGAAACCTTATCCATGCTCCTACTAGAGAACTGATACCTTTCATAACACATTGGCCATTTTAGCAATGGGCCTTTGACTTGGTTGGAAAAATATATCCCAACTCTTCAAATGGACACAAGTTTATCATTACGGCCACTGAGTATTTCATGAAGTGGGTCAAAGCTATGCCGCTAATCAAAGCCACTGGAAAACAGGTGGCTATGTTCATTCTAAACTACATTATTTGTATCTATGGGATACCCTCTTCAATTATGACAAATAATGGGGGCCAATTTAAAAATCAAGACATTGATGACCTCTGTGAATAGTTCCATATCACTCAACATTACATCTCAATCTATTATCCTTAAGGTAATGGACAGGCTGAAGCATCAAAAAAAAATATTGTCAAGATCCGACACCAAATTAAAAGAAAGTCTGGCAGAGACTGGCATCTACAACTGAATCTGGCACTATGGGCCTACAGAACAAGCATCCGAACACCAAATGGAGCCATGCCATTTTCTCTAGTCTATGGCACTGAGGCAGTACTACCTATTGAGGTTGAAATCCCATCTTTGCGGATATCTTTGCAAGGACTAGTTCTTGATGAGTAGTACCGCATTGATCAGGTAAATTCTATGGACCTACTAGATGAGTGCAGACAATAAGAGTTTGATCACCTTAAAGTGTACCAAGAAAGAATTTCCAAAGGTTACAACAAGAAGGTCAAGCCATGCAAATTTGAAGTAGGAGATCTCATCCTCAAGGAATCAGCCTAACAGAGAGCAGAAAGGGAAGTTTGAACCTAATTGGCTAGGACCTTATGTTATCATTGCCACTTTTGAGACTGGAGCTTATCAATTAGCTACACCTGAGGGAGACGTTCTTCCAGATCCTATCAAAAATCTACATTTGAAGCGGTTCTACGCTTAATGTTTGGCTAGCAGAGCCTGTACAACAAAAATTTCTTGCAAAATACCAAAGACATTCAGAAAATTGATCCTAAAGAAATCCAAAAACAGTGGAAAAGGTGCTTCAAAATGGGTATCCTTGGTGAAAACCTGGTAAACAGGCACCTTGATACTACAAAAACATTCAAAAAAAGCAAAAATAACAAAAATTTTGAAAAAGAGAAAAAAAAGTGCCTCGATCAGCACCTGGTCAAACAGGCATCTTGGTAGAAAAAAGAAAGACAAAGATCTTGTCAAGTGGTGAAAACTTGGCAATCAGGTGTCACTTGTCTTCTACGCTCCATCTATCAATGCACTACTGATACTACACCTTCATAATTTTGCTTGTGGTCATACGCTAACTTTATTTTTCCTACATGACTATCTTATCCTCACTTGGGATTTGTCTATCTTTACATCTTAGAAATAGGTCATTCTACACTGGGGGCATCTTTGATGGCATGGTTAGTTGCGGTTGCTAGGTTTCTCTAGGATGGTTTTTCTCACAGACACGATCTTTCTCAATACATGCAAAACAATATCACTTTTCAAAAAACAGGTGTCTTTTCAAGCATCACATATCCAGACATGACATTTTCATTCACAAAATTCCTACAAAGCTATATTAGATCGCAAATGTGAACGGATTATCCTATCAGGGCACAAACATGGAACACCATATTGCTAATTTTCTAATTGATGAATCTTTACTGTGTTTGACATATGGATGAACAAAGAACTACTTAACACACATTTTGCTAATGGTTTGATTATAACTCTTTAAATGTCCTGTTGATGTTTTCAACTAGGGGCATCTAAGTAATTATAAATTTTATCTGATTGATTCTCAATTGATGATTTGTTATGTCTTCTAAGTTTCTCAATGACGTCTGCGCAAAGACAAAGAGTCACAAGGATTGGGGGTATAATGTTTTCTTGATTTTCTGCGTATGGTGATTATTTCAAATGATCCTATAAATTTTACCTAACTAGGATGTTTATGGTAAGAGCTGCTACTATGGGTGGATAGTTGCATATATCTAAATCTTTGTTATGTGTAAACTACAGTGAGGTTTGATACAATTTTATTGTCTATTTTCTGATCTAGATTCTCACTAAGGTATACAAATCATAATGTACCCAAAGCTATGAATTTTCAAAGTCATTGTGGGTCCAATATCTTGCCTTAATCAGAATCTGGTATATTAAAGGAAGGTGACTATTTTGTCATCCTGGCTTCTATGCCTTGATACCTAAGTCTATTTCTGACATTTCAATAAAATATAGTATTCATACTTTCATAATATCAGTGGTTATTAGTGATGGTTGTACTATTAGATGGCATCCATTTCAAAAAGCACCCAATGATGATAAAAATGTTGCAATATTTGCTAATCAGTGACAAAGTCCTAAAAGTCTCCATATAGCTACATTTAGAGATTGCATGATGCATTTTTGAAAGAAAAACATAAGGATTTGAGCTCAAACTCCTTTCTATTGATAATTCATCTGAAATCCAAGTTTATTACTAATACCCATGCTTCTCACAATCTTTGATCTATCAGGAACAAAATCAAACTCATATTTTTAATGTGATTAACTTGGTACTTGTGTGTTTACTCTTAAACACACCCCCGCTCCTTCACTTTTTCTACTCTGTTCTTTCTTTCCCTAACTGCTTCCTACAAGTAATACGTTTTTTCAACTAAGGGATTTTATTCTTTTCCTTCGATTTCATTCTCGAGGGGGCATGATCACACTAACATCAATTAATTTTTTTCTTGAAACAACATCAAAATGACTTCGTTATCAAAAAAACTAGGGGCATAAAAGTTTCCTTGACTAAGTCAGAACTATTGGATAGAAATCTTTGGTTCTCATGAGCTGGATATCTTATGTTTCCTCATTTTACAAGATATTTATTAAAGCTCCTAGCAGCTTCATACTGATTTTTGAATGACAACCAAGCTCAAAATCAATATTATCAATTTTTGGATGACAACCAAGTTCAGAATTGGTATTTTTAAAATCTTTTATTGATCTTTAGATGACAACCAAGTTCAAGATCAATTCTATCAGTTTTTTTTCTATCAAGTGTGAGACTGATCTCATCAACATTTTGTTCGACAACCAAGAATGGGATTTTCAATTTTTCTGAAGTCAAAATAAAAAAATTTCATTAAATCAATGCGCTGCTCGCACATCAATTCAAAGAGGGGCAAATGTTACCACCTACATTTTGTCTGTTCCAACTATGGACCCTATTTTTCCTAATTGTGATCATACCCTCGATTATGTCCAAATGACCATAATATTGCTCGACATAATTCTTCAAATCAATTTAATGTCCTAGGTGATTTTTATCACTAAATTATATTAACTATTATAGCCATACAATTTAAATCAATTCAAACCAATTAAATCAAACTAAAATCAAACATGGCTATAGTATTTAATTATAAAAGAATTAAATAAACCCCTAAATCAATTACCCACTTGCAAAATAACCCATTCCCCTAGCCTATTTAATTTAATTAAAATGACTATAATTCCTTAATTATTAAAAAACAATTTCATTGTTTAAATAATTAATTCCTATATTTCTAAATGAATTAAATAAGTTTAATCCATTTATTAATATTTCCCTAAACTCCAACCTAACCTATCTCAACCACTTCTACCCGGGATTCTAACCCTTCTCAACCCATTCACCCTTGCTAATCTAATCCCAATCCTAATTCTAGCCCTAACCCACTTCCTAATGTTGTCACATTCTATTAAGGAATGCTTAGCAACTCAACCCACTTGAGAAAGTCCACTTTCTCAAGCTTGACTTCCTCAAGGTCCACTTTCTCAAGCCAACCTCTTACACTCTACCTTGCTTCTTTAAGACTTAATGAAGATGCCTTAATCCTATGTCTCCTCCATGCCTCATTAATTCCCAAGGCATTAAAGACTCTTACACCTTCATTAATGAGCCCTTCACTCATTAATTCACCTTGTCCCCCCCCCCTCTCTCTCTCTCTCCCATTCTTCTATAAATAGAAGCCATTTTTGAGAGTAAAGAAGCCTTCACCTTAGATTAAAAATACATTGTTATGCTATTGGATTAATCTTAGACTAATATCCCACTTCTTATTTCATGCTTTTTCATTATTATTATTCACATGTTTAGAGCTAGAATGCTTGTTTATAATATTTTTAGCTTATTTTAACTAAAAATCTTTCATGCTAGGTTGTATTTGTCACTAATTGTAGCATATTCAAGGGGCTAATATGTTATTAATCACACTCCTCCTAGTTAGCAGGTGATAGGTTTATATTAGGTGGTTTTACATGCTTGTCTAACCATTTTGAACTAATGCAATGACTTATTGAGTGTTTGTGTCTTTCTTGAAAGGTTCCCAAATACACACACACAATCCTATCATCCTATTTTATAAATTTATTACTCTATGTTGCACCTTGGGCCCCTGCACCATTCTACTAATCTCATTATTGCAAATATATATTTATAGGTCACAGTTGTTATTGGTGGCAGTGTCTGTTCGCTACCAAAGACTTATGTTAGGACACATGATCGTGGTAGGCAACTGAGAGGCCAGGTACATATGTTTATATTAAATTATAATTTATAATTACATTCGTGTTTGAATTATGAATTAAATATATGTATAAATCATATAAACTAAGCAATCTAACTTGGGATTGAACTTATTTTTGATGCAGGATCAATCAGAGCCAAACACTTCTTCAAAGAGGCTACATTTTGATGATCCCCCTACGACATAGGATGTAGTTTTAGTTGTGTTCATTTAGAGATGCTAGTTGGCATATTTTGAGATGGCATATATGCCACATTGTACACCTTGAAACATTGATTTTGTAGACATTTTGAAATGACATGTGCCATATTTTTATATGGAGATACTTTTGATACTTTTTATATATAGAACATTTTCATTTTTATGTTATATTTGTGTCATCTTTTATATACACATTTATTATTCATGTATATGTAATTGAATGGTGACGTTATATCTTGACTATGATTATGATTATTATGTCTTGAAGTTATATTTGATTATCACTATGATTTAAATTATATCTTATTGAATTTATATGTAAATTTGTTTGAATTTGTTATAGTAGATGATATAAATTACCGAGATCACTCAAATTCTTATTTATTTTGTAACAATACCCAAATCCTTCCTTCAATAGTAATTTAACTAACCCTCATTGGAAGTTATGGCATCGACTGAGTTTGTCTTGCCAAATAGAAATGAATTCGAAAAACTCAAAATTGGGAGAAGTTGTTCTAGACCTCAAAAAGATAAAATCGTAACCCCTGACAGTTTGTGGATACCTCTTACGAGGTCTGAGATACGAGCCTTGGAAAATTACTGTCCAATCATGCTTAGTGTACCTTGGGGACACTTGGCTCAAGCGTGGTCATGAGTGTTCCAGTGGCTCTGTGGGTGGAATGGGGTTTTCACTAGCATTTACCTAACCAACCAGAGCTGATGGAGTAGATGATTCATTGCTAAGACAGACGGTTTGAAATATACACAACGGAGCTACTTTCAACTAACCCTCATTGCAAGTTTTGGCATCGACTGAGATTTCCTTGCGAAACGCAAATGAAGTCATATCACCCAAAACTGAGAGAGATTTTTGTTGACCTCAACAATATAATCTTGTAGACCCTAACAGTTTGTCGATACCTCTTACGAGGTCTAAGATATGAGCCTTGGAATATCGTTGCCCAATCATGCTTAGTGCACCTTGGAAAAACTTGGGTCGAGCATGGTCACGAGTGTTCTAGTGACTCCGTGGGTGGAATGGGGTTGTCGCTAGCATTTACCTCGCAAACCAAAGTTGATGGAGTAGATGATTTGATTCTAGGATAGATGGTTTAAAATATACACTGCAGAGCTAATTTCAACTGACCCTCATTGCAAGTTTTGGCATCGACTGAGATTTCTTTGTCAAACACAAATAAAGTCGAATCGCCTAAAACTAAGCGAGATTTTTGTAGACCTTGAAAACAAAATCTTATAGCCCCTAAAATTTTGTGGATACCTCTCACGAGGTCTGAGATATGAGCCTTGAAAAATTACTACCCAATTGTGCTTAGTGCACCTTGGGGACACTTGGGTCAAGTGTGGTCGCGAGTGTTCCAGTGACTCCGTGGGTGGAATGGGGTTTTCACTAGTGTTTACCTAGCCAACCGGAGCTAATGGAGTAGATTATTTGATGTCAGGACAGACGGTTTGAAATATACACTACGGAGCTACTTTTAATTGACCTTGATTGCAAGTTTTGGCATCGACTGAGATTGCCTTGCAAAATGCAAACAAAGTTGAATCACCCAAAACTAAGAGAGGTTTTCGTAGACCTCAGTAACACAATATTGTAGCCCCTAACAGTTTATGGATACCTCTCACAAGGTCCAGTTATGAGCCTTAGAAAATTTCTGCCTAATCATGCTTAGTGCACCTTGGTGACACTTGGGTCAAGCGTGGTCGGGAGTGTTTCAGTGACTTTGTGGGTGGAATGGGGTTGTCACTAGTGTTTATCTAGCCAACCAGAGTTAATGGATTAGATGATTCAATGCCAGGATAGACGGTTTGAAATATACACTATGGAGCTACTTTCAATTGACCCTCATTGCAAGTTTTAGCATCGATTGAGATTGCCTTTCCAAATGCAAATGAAGTCGAATCACCCAAAATTGACAAAGGTTTTTGTAGACCTTTATATAACAATCCTATAACCCTTGATGGTTTGTCAATACATCTCATGAGGTCTGAGATACAAGCCTTGGAAAATTATTGCTGAATCATGCTTAGTGCACCTTGGGGACACTTAGGTCGAGCATGGTCGCGAGTGTTTGAGTGACTCTGTGGGTGGAATGGGGTTATCACTAGCGTTTATCTGGCCAACCAAATCTGATGGAGCATATAATTTGATGCTAGGATGGATGGTTTGAAATATACACTATGGAACTACTTTCAACTAACCCTCATTCCAAGTTTTGGTATTGACTGAGATTACCTTGCCAAACGCAAACGAAGTCAAATCACCCAAAATTGAGAGAGGTTTTTGTAGACCTTTGTATAATGATCTCATATCCCTTGATGATTTTTCAATACCTCTCACGAGGTCTGAGATACGAGCCTTGGAAAATTGTTGCCCAATCGTGCTTAGTGCACCTTGGGGACACTTGGGTCGAGCATGGTCGCGAGTGTTCTAGTGATTCCGTGGGTGGAATAGGGTTTTCAATACCATTTACCTGACCACCCAGAGCTGATGGAGCAGATTCTTCGATGCCAGGACAGACGATTTGAAATATACACTACGGAGCTACTTTTAACTGACCCTCATTGCAAGTTTTGGTATCGACTGAGATTTCCTTGTGAAACGCAAACAAAGTCGAATCTCCCACTGAGAGAGGTTTTTGTAGACCTCGGTAACACAATCCTATAGCCCCTAACAATTTTTAGATACCTTTCACAAGGTTCAAGATATTAGCCTTAGAAAATTGCTACCCAATTGTGCTTAGTGCACCTTGGGGACACTTGGGTCGAGCATGGTTGTGAGTGTTCTAGTGACTCTGTTGGTGGAATTGGGTTGTCACTAGCGTTTACCTAGCTAACCAGAACTGATGGAGCAGTTGATTCAATTCTAGGAAGGATGATTTGAAATATACGCTATGGAGCTACTTTCAACTGACCCTCATTGCATATTTTGGCATCGACTGAGATTTCTTTGTGAAATACAAATAAAGTCAAATCGCCCAAAATTGAGAGAGATTTTTGTAGACCTCCATAACATGATCCTATAGCCCCTAATGGTTTGTTGATCAAGTGCGAGACTAATCTCATCAACATTTTGTTCGACAACCAAGAATGCGATTCTCAATCTTTCTGAAGTCAAAATCAAAAACTTTCATTAAATCAATGCGTTGCTCGCACATCAATTCAAAGAGGGGAAAATATAACCACCTATATTTTTTCTATTCCAACTATGGACCCTATTTTCCCTAAGTGTGATCGTACCCTCAATTATGTCCAAACGACCATGATACTACTTGGCATAATTCTTCAAATCAATTTAATGTCCTAGGTGATTTTTATTATTGAATTATATTAACTATTATAGCTATACAATTTAAATCAATTCAAATCAATTAAATCAAACCAAAATCAAACATGGATATAGTATTTAATTATAAAAGAATTAAATAAACCCCTAAATCAATTACCCACTTGCAAAATAACCCATTCCCCTAGCTATAATCCCTTAATTATTAAAAAGCAATTTCATTGTTTAAATAATTAATTCTTATATTTCTAAATGAATTAAATAAGTTTAATTTATTTATTAATATTCCCCTAAACCCCAACCTAACCTATCTCAACCACTTCTACCCGGGGTTCTAACCCTTCTCAACCCATTCACCCTATCTAATCTGATCTTAATCCTAATTCTAGCCCTAGCCCACTTCCTAATGTTTTCATATTCCATTAAGGAATGCTTAGCAACTCAACCCACTTGAGAAAGTCCACTTTCTCAAGCTTGACTTCCTCAAGGTCCACTTTCTCAAGCCAACCTCTTACACTCTACCTTGCTTCTTTAAGGCTTAATGAAGATGCCTTAAGCCTATGTCTCCTCCATGCCTCATTAATTCCCAAGGCATTAAAGGCTCTTACACCTCCATTAATGAGCCCCTTCACTCATTAATTCACTTTGTCCCCCCTCTCTCTCTCTCTCCCATTCTTCTATAAATAGAAGCCATTTTTTAGAGTAAAGAAGCCTTCACCTTAGATTAAAAATACATTTTTATGCTATTGGATTAATCCTAGACTAATATCCCACTTCTTATTTCATATTTTTTCATTATTATTATTTACATGCTTAGAGATAGAATGCTTGTTTATAATCTTTTTAGCTTATTTTAACTAAAAATCCTTCATGTTAGGTTGTATTCATCACTAATTATAGCATATTTTGAGGGTTAATATGTTACTAATCACACTCCTCCTAGTTAGTAGGTAATAGGTTCATATTAGGTGGTTTTACATGCTTGTCTAACCATTTTGAACTAATGCAATGACTTATTGAGTGTTTGTGTCTTTCTTGACAGGTTCTCAAGTACACACGCACAATCCTATCATCCTATTTCATAAATTTATTACTCTATGTTGCACCTTGGGCCCTTGCACCATTCTACTAATCTCATTATTTCAAATATATATTGATAGGTCAGTTGCTATTGGTCGTAGTGTCCATTCACTACCAAAGACTTATGTTAGGACACCCGATCGTGGTAAGCAACCGAGAGGCTAGGTACATATGTTTGTATTAAATTATAATTTATAATTAAATTCATGTTTGAATTATGAATTAAATATATGCATAAATCATATAAACTAAGCAATCTAACTTGGGATTGAACTCATTTTTTATGCAAGATCAATCAGAGCCAAACACTTCTTCAAAGAGGCTACATTTTGATGATCCCCCTACGACATAGGATGTAGTTTTAGTTGTGTTCATTTAGAGATGCTAGTTGACATATTTTGGGATGGCATATATGCCACATTGTACACCTTAAAGCATTGATTTTGTAGACATTTTAAAATGGCATGTGCCATATTTGTATATGGAGATACTTTTGATACTTTTTATATATAGAACATTTTCATTTTTATGTTATATTTGTGTCATCTTTTATATACACATTTATTATTCATGTATATGTAATTGAATGGTGAAGTTATATCTTGACTATGATTATGATTATTATGTCTTGAAGTTATATTTGATTATCACTATGATTTAAATTATATCTTTTTGAATTTATATGTAAATTTGTTTGAATTTGTTATAATAGATGATATAAATTACCGAGATCACTTAAATTCTTTTTTATTTTATAACAATACCCAAATCCTTCCTTCAATAGTAATTCAACTGACCCTCATTGGAAGTTATGGCATCGATTGAGTTTGCCTTGCCAAACGGAAATGAAGTAAAAAAACCTAAAATCAGGAGAGGTTGTTCTAGACCTCAGAAAGATAAACTCGTAACCCCTAACGGTTTGTGGATACCTCTTATGAGGTCTGAGATACGAGCCTTGAAAAATCACTGCCCAATCATGCTTAGTGCACCTTGGGGACACTTGGCTCAAGTGTGGTCGCGTGTGTTCCAGTTGCTCTATGGGTGGAATGAGATTTTCACTAGCGTTTACCTAGCCAACTGGAGCTAATGGAGTAGATGATTCGTTGCCAGGACGGATGGCTTGAAATATACACTACGAAGCTACTTTCAACTAACCCTCATTGCAAGTTTTGGCATCGACTGAGATTTCCTTGCGAAACGCAAATGAATTCAAATCACCCAAAACTAAGAGAGGTTTTTGTTGACCTCGATAACATGATCTTGTAGACCCTAACAATTTTTCAATATCTCTGATGAGGTCTGAGATATGAGATTTGGAATATCGCTGGCCAATCGTGCTTAGTGCACCTTGGGGAAACTTGGGTCGAGCATGGTCGCGAGTGTTCCAGTGACTCCGTGGGCGGAATGGGGTTATCACTAGAATTTACCTAGAAAACTAGAGCTAATGGAGTAGATGATTTGATTCTAGGACAGATAGTTTGAAATATACACTATAGAGCTACTTTCAACTGACCCTCATTGTATGTTTTGGCATCGACTGAGATTTCCTTGTCAAACACAAATGAAGTCGAATCGCCCAAAACTAAGAGAGGTTTTTATACACCTCAAAAGTAGAATTTTGTAGCCCCTAAAATTTTGTGGATACCTCTCACGAAGTCTGAGATATGAGCCTTGGAGAATTACTGCCCAATTGTGCTTAGTGCACCTTGGGGACACTTGGGTCAAGCGTGGTCGCGAGTGTTTCAGTGACTCCGTGGGTGGAATGGGGTTTTCAATAGCATTTACCTGGTCAATCAGAGCTGATGGAGTAGATAATTTGATGCCAGGATGGACGGTTTGAAATATACACTACGGAGCTACTTTCAACTGACCCTTATTGTAAGTTTTGGCATCGACTGAGATTGCCTTGCCAAACACAAATAAAGTTGAATCACTCAAAAATAAGAGAGATTTTTCATAGAATTCGGTAACATGATCTTGCATCCCTTGACAGTTTGTGGATACCTCTCACAAGGTCCAGTTATGAGCCTTGGAAAATTGTTGCCCAATCGTGCTTAGTTCACCTTGGGGACACTTGGGTCGAGCGTGGTCGGGAGTGTTCCAGTGACATTGTGGGTGGAATGGGGTTGTCACTAGCATTTACCTAACCAACTAGAGCTAATGGAGTAGATGATTCGATGCCAGGATAGATAGTTTGAAATATACACTATGGAGCTACTTTCAATTAACCCTCATTGCAAGTTTTGGCATCGACTGAGATTGCCTTTTCAAACACAAATGAAGTCGAATCACCTAAAACTGAGAGAGTTTTTTGTAGACCTTTATATAATAATTTCATAGCCCTTAATGGTTTGTCAATACCTCTCATGAGGTCTGAGATACGAGCCTTAGAAAATTGCTGCCCAATCGTGCTTAGTGCACCTTGGGGACACTTGGGTCGAGCGTGGTCGCGAGTGTTCCAGTGACTCTATGGGTAGAATGGGGTTGTCACTAGCATTTACCTGGCCAACCAGATTTGATGGAGCAGATGATTTGATGCCAGGATGGAAGGTTCAAAATATACACTACGGAGCTACTTTCAACTAACCCTTATTGCAAATTTTGACATTCATTGAGATTTCCTTGGCAAACGCAAATGAAGTCGAATCACCCAAAAATTAGAGAGATTTTTTTTGACCTTTGTATAACGATCCCGTAGCCCTTGATGATTTGTCAATACCTCTCACGAGGTCTAAGATACGAGCCTTAGAAAATTATTGCCCAATCGTGCTTAGTGCACCATGGGGACACTTGGGTCGAGCGTGGTCGCGAGTGTTCTAGTGACTCCGTGGGTGGAATAGAGTTTTCACTACCATTTACCCAACCAAACGGAGCTGATGGAGAAAATGCTACGATTCCAGGATAGACGGTTTGAAATATACACTACGGAGCTACTTTCAACTGACCCTCATTGTAAGTTTTGGTATCGACTGAGATTTTCTTGCGAAACACAAACGAAGTCGAATCGCCCAAAACTGAGAGAGATTTTTGTAGACCTTGGCAACACAATCCTGTAGCCCCTAAAAATTTATGGAGACCTCTCACAAGGTCTGAGATATTAGCTTTGGAAAATTGCTACCCAATCATGCTTAGTGCACCTTGTGGACACTTGGGTCAAGCGTGGTTGTGAGTGTTCTAGTGACTCTGTTGGTAGAATTAGGTTGTCACTAGCATTTACCTGGCCAACTAGAGCTAATAGAGCAGTCAATTCGATGCTAGGAAGGATGGTTTAAAGTATACACTATGGAGCTACTTTCAACTGACCCTCATTGCATATTTTGGCATCGACTGAGATTTTCTTGCAAAATACAAACAAAGTCAAATCACCCAAAACTGAGAGAGGTTTTTGTAGACCTCTGTAACATGATCCTGTAGCCCCTAATAGTTTGTCAATACCTCTCATGAGATTTGAGATATGAGCCTTAGAAAATTGCTGCCCAATAGTGCTTAGTGCACCTTGGGGACAATTGGGTCGAGCGTGGTTGCGACTGTTCCAGTGACTCCGTGGGTGGAATGGGGTTGTCACTAGAATTTAACCAACCAACTAGAGTTGATGGAGTAGACGCTTTGATGCCAGGATGGATGGTTTGATATATAAACTACAGAGCTACTTTCAACTAACCCTCACTACAAGTTTTGGCATCGACTGAGATTGCCTTGCCAAATAGAAATGAAGTCAAATTTCCCAAAAATGAGAGAGGTGTTTGTAAACCTCACCAACATGATCCTTTAGCCCCTAACAGTTTGTCATTACCTCTCACAATGTCTGAGATACGAGCCTTGGAATATCGCTGCTCATTCGTGCTTAGTGCACCTTTTGGACACTTGGGTAGAGCATGGTCGTGAGTGTTCCAGTGACTCCGTGGGTGGAATAGGGTTTTCACTAGTATTTACCCAGACAACGAGAGCTAATGGAGCAGGTTATTCGATGCCAAGATAGACGGTTTAAAATATACACTATGAATCTATTTTCAACTAACCCTCACTGCAAGTTATGATGCAGAGGCTTGGAGAACTCCATAAATTGGACAACAAGACTCCACACCTTTGTAAAAGAATCCTAAGGTCTCACCGTATACCCAAGAGATTCCTCTTGCTTGAAGAGGTCAAATGACTTTGAAATTACACAAGGCTAACCACAAGACTTTCTAGGGTCCTAACAAACTCCAAATAACTTGTCTTGACAGGTTACAAGTGCATGATATGTGAATTTGAAAGACCAGTCAGCACCTATTGATGAAAATAATATCCTTAAAGCATTATAAACAACAATCAAACTTGTAATAATTCAAACCATGC
>MU226345.1:134510-150476 GCA_018584345.1 Thuja plicata | reverse complement strand
CTATGACTGTTAAAGACACACTTGACCATTCAAATGAGTCAAAATGGGTCATGGGGTCTTTCTAGGGGTCCTAATGCATGATAAGGTGTACTAGGACCCCCAAGAAGACCCCATGACCCCTTTCGACCCATTTGAATATCCAAATGTGTCCTAAAGAGTCCTATAACTCCTTAGAATACACTTGAGCATTCAAATGTGTTAAAAGGGGTCATGGGGTCTTCCTGTGGGTCCTAATGCATGATAAGACATATTAGGACACCCAGAAAGACCCCATGACACCTTTTAACAGATTTGAATGTTCAAATGTGTCCTAAGGGGTCCTACAACCCTTTAGGACACACTTGACCATTCAAATGGGTCAAAATGGGTCATGGGGTCTTCCTAGGGGTCTTAATGTGTGGTAAGATGTACTCGGACACCTGGGAAGACCCCATGACCCCTTTTGACCCATTTGAATGTTCAAATGTGTCCAAACGGGTCCTATGACCCCTTATGACACAACTGACCATTCAAATGGGTCAAAATGGGTCATAGGATCTTCTTAGGGGTACTAATGCATGATAAGACATACTAGGGTCCCTAGGAAGACCCCATGACTCCTTTTGACCCATTTGAATGTTCAAATATGAACCCTTAGGACACACTTGAGCATTCAAATGTGTTAAAAGGGGTTGTGGGGTCCTCCTAGAGGTCCTAATGCATGATAAGGCATACTATGACCCCTAGGAAGATCGCATGACTACTTTTGACCCATTTGAATGTTGAAATATCTCTTAAGGGGTCCTATGACCCCTTAAAACACATTTAAGCATTTAAATATGTCAAAAGGGGTCATGGGGTCTTCCTATGGGTCCTAATGTGTGATAAGGTGTACTAGGACCCCTAGAAAAACCCCATAACCCATTTTGACCCATTTGAATGTTCAGATATGTCCTAAGGGGTCCTACGACCCCTTAAGACACAGTTGAGAATTCAAATGTGTCAAAAGGGGTCATAGGGTCTTCCTAGTGGTCTTAATGTGTGATAAGGTGTATTAAGACCCCCAGAAAGACTCCATTACCCCTTTTGACCCATTTGTGTATTCAAATGTGTCCTAAGGGGTCCTACGATACCTTACGACATATTTGAGCATTCAAATGTGTCAAAAGGGGTCATGGGGTCTTCCTAGGGGTCCTAATGTGTGATAAGGCATACTAGGACTCGGAGGAAGACACCATTATGCCTTTTGACATATTTGAATGTTCAAATGTGTCCAAAGCGATCCTACGAACCCTTAGGACACACTTGAGCATTCAAATGTGTCAAAAGGGGTCGTGGTGTTTTCCTAAGGGTCTTAATGCATGATAAGGTGTACTAGGACCCCTAAGAAGACCCCATGACCACTTTTGACTCATTTGAATGTTCAAATGTTTCTTAAGGGGTCTTACGACCCCTTAAAATATATTTGAGCATTCAAATGTGTCAAAAGGGGTCATTGGGTCTTTGTAGGGGTGCTAATCCATGATAAGACATACTAGGAGCCCAGAAACACCCCATGACCCTTTCTAATCCATTTGAATGTTTAAATGTGTCCTAAGGGATCTTATGACCTTTTAGGACACACTTGACCATTCAAATGTGTCAAAAGGGGTTGTGGGATATTCCTAGGGGTCCTAATGCGTGATAAAGTGTACTAGGACCCCCACGAAGACCCTATGACCCTTTTTGACCCATTTGAATCTTGAAATGTGTCTTAAGGGGTCCTATGTTCACTTAGGACACATTTGAGCATTCAAATGTCTTAAAAGGGGTCATGCGGTCTTCCTTAGGGTTGTAATGCGTGATAAGGTGTACTGGGACCCACAGAAAGACCCCATGACCCCTTTTGACCCATTTGAATGTTTAAATGTGTCCTAAGGGGTTCTATGACCCCTTAGGGCACATTTGAGTGTTCAAATATGTCAAAAGGGGTCATGGGGTCTTCCTAGGGGTCCTAATGCATGATAAGGCGTACTAGGACCTCCTAAAAGACTCCATGACCCCTTTTGATCCATTTGAATGTTCAAATATGTCCTAAGGGGTCCTACGACCCTTTAGGACATACTTGACCATTCAAATAGGGCATAAGGGGTCGTGGGGTTTTTCTATGGGTCCTAATGTGTGAGAAGGCATACAAGGACCCCTAGGAAGACCCCATGACCACTTTTGACCCATTTGAATATTCAAATATTTCCTAACAGATCCTACGACTCCTTAAGACATATTTGATCATTCAAATGTGTTAAAAGGGGTCATGGGGTCTTCCTAGGGGTCCTAATGCGTGATAAGGCATACTAGGAACCCCAGAAAGATCCCATGGCCCATTTTGACCCATTTGAATATTCAAATGTGTCCTAAGGGGTCCTACGATCCCTTAGACCACACTTGAATATTCAAACATGTCAAAAAGAGTCGTGGGGTCTTCTCAGCAGTCCTAATGGATGATAATGCGTACTAGGACCCCTAGGAAGACCCATGACCACTTTTGACTCATTTGAATGTTCAAATGTTTATTAAGGAGTCCTACAATCCCTTAAGACACATTTGACAATTTAAATGTGTTAAAAGGGGTCATGGGGTTTTCTTAGGGGTCCTAATGTGTGATAAGGCATACTAGGACCTCTAGAAAGACCCCATGAGCCCTTTTGACCTATTTGAATGGTAAAATGTGTCTTAAGGGGTCCTATCACCCCTTAGGACACACTTGACCATTCAAATGGGTCAAAAGGGGTTGTGGGGTCTTCCTAGGGGTCCTAATGCATGATAAGGTGTACGAGGACCGCAGGAAGACCCCATGACCGCTTTTGACCCATTTGAATGTTCAAATATATCCTAAGGGGTCCTACGATCCCTTAAGACACATTTGAGTATTCAAATGTGTCAAAAGAGGTCATGGGGTCTTCCTAGGGGTCCTAATACATGATAAGACGTACTAGGACCCCTAGAAAGACCCCATGAGCCCTTTTGACTCATTTGAATATTCAAATGTGTCCTAAAGGGTCCTACGACCCCTTAAGACACATTTGAGCATTCAAATGTGTTAAAAGGGGTCATGGGGTCTTCCTAGGGGTCTTAATATGTGATAAACTATACTAAGACCCCCAAGAAGACCCCATGACCCTTTTTGACTCATTTGAATATTCAAATTTGTCTTAATGGGTCCTACGATACCTTACGACACATTTGAGCATTCAAATGTGTCAAAAGGGGTTATGGGGTCTTCCTAGGGGTCGTAATGCGTGATAAGGCATACTAGGACCCCGAAGAAGACCCCATTATGCCTTTTGACATATTTGAATGTTCAAATGTGTCCGAAGGGGTCCTATGACCCCTTAGGACACATTGAGCATTCAAATGTGTCTAAAGGGGTCGTGGGGTCTTCCTAGAGGTCCTAATGCATGATAAGGTGTACTAGGATCCCTAGGAAGACCCCATGACCACTTTTGACCGATTAAAATGATCAAATATTTTCTAAGGGGTGCTACGACCCCTTAAAATATATTTGAGCATTCAAATATGTCAAAAGGGGTCATGGGGTCTTCGTAGGGGTCTTAATGTGTGATAAGGTGTACTATGACTGCCAAAAAGACTCCATGTGACCCATTTGAATGTTCAAATATATCCTAAGAGATCCTACAACCCTTTAGGACACACTTGACTATTCAAATGGGATAAAAAGGGTCGTAGAGTCTTCTTAGGGGTCATAATGCGTGATAAAGCATACTAAGACCCCCAGGAAAACCCCATGACCCCTTTTGACCCATTTGAATGTTCAAATGTGTCTTAAGGGGTCCTATGATCACTTAGAACACATTTGAGCATTCAAATGTCTTAAAAGGGGTCATGGGGTCTTTCTTAGGGTCCTAATGCATGATAAGGCATTCTAGGACCCCTATAAAGACCCCATGGCCCCTTTTGACCCATTTAAATGTTTAAATATGTTTTAAGGGGTCCTATGACTCCCTAGGACACATTTGAGTGTTCAAATGTGTCAAAAAGGGTCATGGGATCTTTCTAGGGGTCCTAATGCATGATAAGGCGTACTAGGACCTCCAGAAAGACTCCATGACCCCTTTTGACCTATTTGAATATTCAAATGTGTTCTAAGGGGTCCTACGACCCTTTAGGACACACTTAATGATTCAAATGGGTCAAAAGGGGTCGTGAGGTTTTTCTAGGGGTCCTAATGTGTGATAAGGCATACAAGGACCCCTAGGAAGACCCCAGGACCACTTTTGACCCATTTGAATGTTCAAATATTTCCTAAGGGGTCCTACGACTCCTTAAGACACATTTGATCATTTAAATGTGTCAAAAGGGGTCATGGGGTCTTCCTAGGGGTCTTAATGCATGATAAGGCATATTAAGACCCCCAGGAAGACCCCATGACCCATTTTGACCAATTTGAATGTTCAAATATGTTCTAAGGGGTCCTACGACCCCTTAGAACACACTTGAGTATTTAAATTTGTCAAAAGGGGTTGTGGGGTCTTCTTAGGGGTCCTAATGCATGATAAGGCATACTAGGACCCCTAGGAAGATCCCATAACCACTTTAGACCCATTTGAATGTTCAAATGTTTCCTAAGGGATCCTACGATCCCTTAAGACACATTTGAGTATTCAAATGTGTCAAAAGGGGTCATGGGGTCTTCTCAGGGGTCATAATGCGTGATAAGGTGTACTAAGACCCCTAGAAAGACCTCATGAGCCCTTTTGACCCATTTGAATGTTAAAATGTGTTCTAAGGGGTCCTATGACCCCTTAGGACATAGTTGACTATTCAAATGGGTCAAAAGGGGTCATGGGGTCTTCCTAAGGGTCCTAATACGTGATAAGGTGTACTTGGACCCCAAGAAGACCCCATGACCACTTTTTACCCATTTGAATGTTCAAATGTATCCTAAGTGGTCCTATGATCCCTTAAGACACATTTGAGCATTCAAATGTGTCAAAAGGGGTTGTGGGGTCTTTCTAGGGGTCCTAATGCTTGATAAGGCATACTAGGATCCCTAGAAAGACTCCATGACCCCTTTTGACTCATTTGAATGTTCAAATGTGTCTTAAGGGGTCCTACGACCCCTTATGATACACTTGACCATTCAGATGGGTCAAAAGGGGTCGTGGGGTCTTCTTGCAGGTCCTAATGCATGATAAGGTGTATTAGGACCTGCAGGAAGAACCCATGATACCTTTTGACCCATTTGAATGTTCAAATGTGTCCTACGACCCCTTAGAACACACTTCAGTATTCAAATATGTCAAAAGGGGTCATGGGGTCTTCCTAGGGGTCCTAATGCGTGATAAGGCATATTAGGACCCCTAAGAAGACCCCATGACTACTTTTGACGCATTTGAATGTTCAAATATTTCCTAAGGGGTCCTACGACACCTTAAATCACATTTCAGCATTCAAATGTGTCATAAGGGGTCATGGGGTCTTCCTAGGGGTGCTAATGCGTGATAAGGCATACTAGGACTCTCAGAAAGAACCCATGACCCCTTTTGACCCATTTGAATGTTCAAATGTGTCCTACACCCCTTTAGGACACACTTGACCATTCAAATGGTTTAAAAGGGGTCGTGGGGTCTTCCTAGGTGTCCTAATATGTGATAAGGCATACTAAGACCCCCAGGAAGACCCCATTACCCTTTTTGACCTAATTCAATGTTTAAATGTGTCGTGAGGGATCCTATGACCTCTTAGGACACACTTGAACATTTAAATGTGTTAGAAGGGATCATGGGGTCTTACTTGGGGTCCTAATGTGTGATAAGGTGTACTAGGACCCCTAGAAAGACCCCATGATCCCTTTCAACCCATTTGAATGTTCAAATGTGTCCTAAGGGGTCTTATGACCCCTTGGGATATATGCGAGTGTTCAATTGTGTCAAAAGGGGTCATGGGGTCTTCTTAGGGGTCCTAATGTGTGATAAGACGTACTAGGACCCCCAGAAAGACCCCTTTTGACCCATTTGAATGTTCAAATGTGTTATAAGGGGTCCTATCACCCTTTAGGACATACTTGACCATTCAAATGGATCAAAAGGGGTTGTGGGGTCTTCATAGGGGTCCTAATGTGTGATAAGGTGTGCTAGGACCCCAAGGAAGACCCCATGACCCCTTTTCACTCATTTGAATGTTCAAATGTTTCCTAAGGGGTCGTATGACCCCTTAAGACACACTTGCGCATTCAAATGTGTTAAAAGGGGTCATGAGGTCTTTCTTGGGGTCGTAATGCGTGATAAAGCATACTAGGACCCCTAGAAAGACCCTATGACCCCTTTTGACCTATTTGAATGTTTAAATGTGTTCTAAGGGGTCCTACGACCCCTTAGGACACATTTGAGCATTGAAATATGTCAAAAATTGTCACGGGGTCTTCCTAGGTGTCCTAATGCATGATAAGGTGTACTAGGATCCCCAGAAAGACCCCATGACCCCATTTGACCCATCTGAATGTTGAAATGTGTCATAAGGGGTCCTACAAACCTTTAGGAAACACTTGACCATTCAAATAGGTTAAAAGGGGTTGTGGGGTCTTCCTAAGGGTCCTAATGTGTGATAAAGCATACTAGGACCCCTAAGAAGACCTCATGACCAGTTTTGACCTATTTAAATGTTTAAATGTTTACTAAGGGGTCCTATGACCCCTTGAGACATATTTGAGCATAAAAATATGTCAAAAGGGGTCATGGGATATTTCTAGGGGTCCTAATGCATGATAAGGCATACTAGGACCCCCTAGAAGACCCCATGACCTATTTTGACCCATTTGAATGTTTAAATATGTCCCAAGGGGTCCTACGACCGCTTAGGACACACTTAAGTATTCAAATGTGTCAAAAGGGGTCGTGGGGTCTTCCTAGGGGTCCTCATGCATGATAAGATGTACTAGGACCCCTAGGAAGATCCCATGACCACTTTTGACCCTTTTGAATGTTTAAATTTTTCCAAGGGGTCCTACGACCCCTTAAGACACATTTGAGTAATCAAATGTGTAAAAAGCGGTGATGGGGTCTTTCTAGGGTTCATAATGCGTGATAAGGCATCCTAGGACCCCAGAAGAATCCCATGACCCCTTTCAACCTATTATAATGTTTAAATGTGTCTTAAGGATTCCTATGACCCCTTAGGAAACACTTGACCATTTAAATGGGTCAAAAGGGGTCATGGGGTCTTCCTACGGGTCCTAATGCATGATAAGGTGTACTACGACCCCTAGGAAGACCCCATGACCACTTTTGACCCATTTGAATGTTTAAATGTGTCTTAAGGGGTCTTACAATCCCTTAGGACACATTTGAACATTCAAATGTGTCAAAAGGGGTTGTGGGGTCTTCCTAGGGGTCCTAATTTGTGATAAGGCATACTAGGACCCCCAAAAAGACTCCATGACCCCTTTTGACCTGTTTAAATATTCAAATGTGTCCTAAGGGGTCCTACGACCCCTTAGGACACACTTGACCATTCAAATGGGTCAAAAGGGGTCGTGGGGTCTTCCTAGGGATGCTCATGCATGATAAGACGTACCAGGACCCATAGGAAGACCCCGTGATGTTTTTTGACCCATTTGAATGTTCAAATGTGTCCTAAGGGGTCCTACGACCCCTTAGGACACACTTGTGCATTCAAATATTTTAAAAGCATTCGTGGGGTCTTTTTAGGGGTCCTAATGCGTGATAAGGCTTACTAGGATCCCTAGGAAGACCCTATGACCACTTTTGACCTATTTGAATGTTCAAATGTTTTCTATGGGGTCCTACGAGCCGTTAAGACATATTTGAGCATTCAAATGTGTCAAAAGGGGTCATGAGGTCTTCCTAGGGGTCCTAATATTTGATAAGGGGTACTAGGACCCCCAAAATGACCCCATGACCCCTTTTGACACATTTGAATCTTCAAATTTGTCCTAAGGGGTCCTACGACCCCTTAGAACACACTTGACCATTCAAATTGTTAGTAATAACTGAGAGGAGGGGGGTGAATTAGTGGCCTCAAAAATTTATCCAATTTAGACTTTAATCCACCAATCAATACTTCTCAAATTATTAAGTCCCAACAAGATGCATGCCTTTAAAGTATTTGAAACAAATAACTATCTGTTGGTTTACCTTATCTGTCCTATTTCTCCTTGATAACTAATAAACAGTAAAATGTATTTATCGATAATAAATATGCAGAATATACTAGTCAATCCATAAATGCATATGCAGAATGTAAAACAATAAAGTAATAAATCATACACATATAACACAAGGATTTTAACGTGGAAACCCTGTTAAGGGAAAAACCACTGGGACCAGTATCCCAAATTTTCACTCTTCTGAACTGAGCCCTGTTAGGAGCCAACCGTGTTAAAGGTTACAAATACACTGTTAAGTGCGACCTTGTTAGAGGATTTTTAATACATAGGTTGTCACTAAGTATCTGACATCTATGCTACCATCCTTGAATCAATCTCATGACTGTCAATAGGCTTTATGCAAATCTTACTACCATCCTTGAATCAACCTCCTTCTTAGACTGTCAATAGGCTTTAGGTAAGACCGGTGCCACTATCATGAGTCAACCTTCTAGTAATCTATTAGGATATACCTCAATTACAAAAGACTATTAAGTCCTGCTCTGTTCAGAGACTTAATGCTTCAATGGTTAAACTGAAACAAAATAACCTGTTTCTAATGCAACTTAATTGCAGATTTTCAGATCTATTTACTTACAATATCTTTCTGATCAATGTATCAATACAATTCCTTTGTACTCAAATCTTTCTCCTCTATGATGTTGTGCTTTTTTGTCCATCGGTGTTTACAGAATTATTTAGCTCTCCCTCAGCTTGATTGATTAGGACTGCATGAAGTTAATCCTTCATCATTTTCTCTTCAGCATCTTCTATCAGTTTACTCCCCCGTGTATCTGATTGCTGATCGACCACTCTTAGAATGAATTATGCTTGTCTCTTAAATAGACATGATTTCCTTAATTCTAGGTTCTGATTCTTGATTCTTGATTCTTAATTCTTAGCATGAAAAACAATCCAGCCAAATTGATTTATGACTTTAACTCCTGATTTATCTCATAGTTATCTTCTTGCCAACTGTGTAAATCATCTTTAAATCACTTACTTAACTATGGTTGAATAAAAAAAATAAAACAAATAGTTAAGTCTATCCTTTAGCTCTACCAGCTAGATATTTTGTCATTTTTTGATCTCTTTATTCCATCAATCAATTTTGCAGTTTGTTGTCGGTGACAACTGCCAGTTCTGTCGGTGTTGCTTTAGTTAGCTTTGGGATCTCCATCTGTCGAGCATCATTGTATCTTTCTCATCAGGAAACACTATTTTTAGCTCGTTGGGCATCATGTGATTCTACTTCATTAGGCAACACTGTCTTCTGCTTGTCGGGCATCACTGTGACTTTTATCTTTGTCTTTACCGATGGTGTGCACTCTGCCGGTGTAGTTTGTCACTTAGTGAATACTAGACTTTTATGCATTGCTGAAAGCATAACCTTTATTCCATTGGTTCTTTGAAGTCTTTCGCATGACTACACAAATGATATCAAGTTGACATCAATGACAATAAAAACCATTATCTGATTTAATGTCTTGCATTATTTTCAACTTAATATAGTCAACCATTTAATCAGTTACATGTCATCACAAATGGGTTAAAAAGGGTCATGGGGTCTTCCCAGGGGTCCTAATGCACAACAAGGTGTACTAGGACCCCTAGGAAGACCCCATGACCCTTTTTGGACCATTTGAATGTTTAAATGTGTCCTAAGGGGTCCTACGATCCCTTAGGACATATTTGAGCATTCAAATTTGTCAAAAGGGGTCGTGGAGTCTTTCTAGGGGTCCTAATGCATGATAAGGTGTACTAGGATCCCTAGGAAGATGCCATGACCACTTTTGACCTATTTGAATGTTCAAATGTGTCCTAAGTAGTCTTACAACCCTTTAGGACACACTTGACCATTCAAATGGGTCAAAAGTGGTCGTGGAGTCTTCCTAGGGGTCCTAATGCGTTATAAGCTGTACTAGGACCCCCAGGATGACCCCATGAACCCTTTTGACCCATTTGAATATTCAAATGTGTCCTAAGGGGTCCTATGAGCCCTTAAGACACACTTGACCATTCAAATGGATCAAAAAGGGTCATGGGATCTTCCTAATAGTCCTAATGCGTGATAAGGTGTACTAGGAACCCCAAAAAGACCCCATGACCCCTTTTGACCCATTTGAATGTTCAAATGTATCTACAGGGTCCGTACGACCTCTTAGGACACACTTGAGGATTCAAATGTGTCAAAAGGGGTCATAGGGTCTTCCTAGGGGTCCTAATGTGTCATGAGGCATACTAGGACCCTTAGGAAGACCTCATGACCACTTTTGACCTATTTGAATGTTTAAATATTTCTTAAGGGGTCCTATGACCCCTTAAAACATATTTGGGCATTAAAATGTGTCAAAAGAGGTCATGGGGTCTTCCTAGGGGTCTTAATGCGTGATAAGGCA
Organism: Thuja plicata; assembly: GCA_018584345.1. Taxonomy (NCBI): domain Eukaryota; kingdom Viridiplantae; phylum Streptophyta; class Pinopsida; order Cupressales; family Cupressaceae; genus Thuja; species Thuja plicata. Next base: position 139,934 of record MU226345.1, on the reverse strand, counting down.
TACTAGGACCCCCAGAAAGACCCCATGACCCCCTTTTACCCATTTGAATGTTCAGATATGTCCTAATGGTTTCTTTGACACTTTAGGACATACTTGACCATTCAAATGAGTCAAAAGGGGTCGTGGGGTCTTCCTAGAGGTCCTAATGCATGATAAGGCATACTAGGACCCTTAGGAAGACTCCATGACCCATTTTGACCCATTTGAATGTTCAAATATGTCTTAAGGGGTCCTATGACCCCTTAGGAGACACTTGACCATTCAAATGGGTTAAAAAGGGTGATGGAGTCTTCCTAGGGGTCCTAATGTGTGATAAGGCGTACTAGGACCCCTAGGAAGACCCTATGACCCTTTTGACCCATTTGAATGTTCAAATGCGTCCTAAGGGGAGGTACGACCCCTTAGGATACACTTGAGCATTCAAATGTCTCAAAAGGGGTCATGGGGTCTTCCTAGGGGTCCTAATGCGTGATAAGATGTACTATGACCCCTAGAAAGATCACAAGATCAATTTTGACCCATTTGAATGTTAAAATATTTCTTAAGGGGTCTTACGACCCCTTAAAACACATTTGAGCATTCAAATGTGTAAAAATGGGTCATGGGGTCCTCCTAAGAGTCCTAATGCGTGATAAGGCATATTAGGACCCCAGAAAGACCCCATGACCCCTTTTCACCCATTTGAATGTTCAAATGTGTCCTAAGGGGTCCTACGACCCCTCAAGATAGAGTTGAGCATTCAAATTTGTCAAAAGGGGAAATGGGGTCTTCCTAGGGGTCCTAATATATGATAAGGTGTACTAGGACCCCCAAGAAGACCCTATTGTTATATGCTGAATATGGACTTCTAAATTTGGCAGAAACACAACATAGTCATTATATAATCGTTCAATTCACAAAAGTGAACATGAATTGTCCACCTTGCAAACTCAATTGAAGTGACCTGTTGCCTCCTAATCAGTTAGGGATGTTGAGTTTTACCCTGAGAACGAGAGCCAACAACCTGACCATTGCTAATATGGAGGATTTGTAGAATGTAAGAAAAGACCAATTTACCATTACTCTATGAAATCAAAATTGCAACTAGTCTATGAAAAGAGATGCAATTACTCTATGAATTGGGAAATGATTGATCTAGAATTGAATTACAACTAAGCTATGAAAACAAAATGAAATTAATCTAAGAAAAGAAAATACTCTTATTCTAGGAATGAAATGCTTGTAATCTAGAAAAGAAACTGCTTTTACACTAGAATTGAACTTGCCATTAATCTAGAAAGATTTTGAGAGAATCAAATTGAAATGTTAGACATATAAATGAATCATAAATCAAAGTAATGCATCTTCAATTCCAATTGAAACTAGCCTGATGATGTAAATTTTAAGCTTAAAGCATGAAAGAAATTAAATGAAAATTGACTATAAGTTTGATGCTCTCAAAAATCATCCCCTCTAATGAAGAAAAAGAGGTCCAATTTATAGAAAACCATGGAAAGAGGGTGAAGAGTTTCTTGAAAAGAAACGACGAACTCTTCATTCTCTTTTGAGACAAAAATACAAAGATTATTTAAATAAAAGAGTGGATTATTGCCACATGAGTGTCCTTTCACATGGAATTATGGAATTCTTTTTTGAGGATAATTCACCCAATAATTAAATAACCTTTCAATTCCTTTTATTTATATTACCCAAAGGGGGTGGAATTGATTTAATTAAAAGCACTTAAGAATTTAGCATTAAATCAATTAATCATAGGGTTTTTTAGCTAATAAACTCTAAGAATTTAGGAATTAAATATAATGTCAGATTTATGCAAATTTGGGTTTTTTGCATTTGAAACTCAGTCAATTAAAGTCAATAAGAAGAAAAATTTGCCTAGTACAATAGGACTTCGAAGATGAGAAAATTGAAGGAATGCACCAAAATTGATTGGATTATTAGGTGCCAATTTTGGGGTGTTGCATTTTTCCCCTCTTTGAATTGATGTGCGAGTAGTGCATTGATTCAAAGAATAGTCTGAAGTCAAGATTAGAATTGGGGTTAGATGGCCCCAATGTCCACTGATAGCTAATGAAGATCTAGGACTATCTCAAGAATCAAGGTTAGATTTCCCCAATATGAATGTTAGCCCTCTGAGATCTAGGTTAGATTACCTAGATAACAGTCTAAGAGTTTTTGAGAGCCATCTTCAAAATGAAGCATAACTTTTAGGAATTAGGGTTAGATTTCCCCAATACCCAATGAGATTTCAAGAATCTTGTCCAGAAGGAAGATTGATCCTTGAGGATCTGAGTTAGATTTCTTAGATACCAAGAATGATAGATGACAAGATGTGAGACATCAAGATGCCCCTAGAGATTCAATATCATGGAATATCCAATTTTGACCATAAGGTACAAAAAAACTAAATATTCCCCAAGTGATGAGATGCCCCTAGCAATGGGGAGTTGATTTAGACCAGACTAATTTGAGAATGATGTGAAAAGATTTAATGATGCAATCATCTTGCCCCCTCAGGAGTGAAATCGAAAGAAGACACATCATAGTGATGAGAGCGAGAAATCACAGAAAAAGATAGATCAAGAGAGAGCCAAATTGATTGAAAGTGATTGAGAGGTCCTGTTGATTAGGTTTGACCATAGTTGACTAGAATTGACTAGAGTTGACTTTGATGAAAAGATTACAGAAGCTGAGAAAATGATGACAAGAAAGCAACATAAAAAAATTAACTACACAAGCGTCTGATCACGTTGGTCCCAAAATTTGAAAACATGATTTTGAGCTACTTAGGAGTGTCAGATTTTGATTTTGATCACGAAAATAGATTCAGAACGGTCCATTTAGCCAAGGGTGCAACTTTCACGGAAAATAGAGCACTTTGAAAAATTAGGTCAAAGGCTATATAAGGCCTAGAGGGGTCATTTTAAAATCATTATTCACCTTTGACTTTAGCAATGGTGAGAGCTCCAGCTCAAATTGATAGCATTCCCATGCACACATATTGATTCGAGCACTCCCGACGACACAACCAACCAGCGGAGTATGACGTACCTGTGAGTACTCATAACTGGATCCTGTATTTCTGAAAAAAATTCATCAATTTTTAGCGTAAGTGTCTTTTTAGGATATTTAAATCTTGTCTCGCCAAATCTTGCATGAGGAAATAGTTTCCTCGCGCCGGGCCCAATCGCCTTTCGTACGAGGAATCTGAATCCTCGCATGGGTTGGGGATTCTAAGCGCGGGCCCCTTCCCAGTGCTCGTGCAAAGAGTGCATGTGCACCATGCAAGATTCCTAGAATCTCACGCGAGAACACATCCCACCTCTTGCAAGCCAGAAAGCTCATGCGGGACAAGAGTTTCCTCGCGCGAGAAAAGAGTTTTCTCACATGGGAAACTGACAAAAATCAACATTGTCATTTTTCTTGCGTCGCAGAGTCAACCAGTTGCCATATCTTAAATTGTGTGTAGAATAGTTCCATAATTGCATTTGTTGTCTTTTATTTTGAAAAATTATCATTGTTGAGGTACTGATCCAATTTTGTCACTTTCTTTGCAGGTCGATCTCCCAGACATCAATTTTAGATCCCATCATCCTATCATGAGTGAGTTGTTACAGAGATTATTAGATGCCGATGGGGCCCACATTGATGGGCTAGGATTGACATATCTATGTGATGTACCTGATATTCAGGTAAATCACAGACTACTTGGAGCCTTGGTTGAGTGTCTCCATTCAAAGATGAATACTTTTCATTTGCCACAGGGAGAGATGACGGTGACTCCAGAGGATGTGTACCAGATTTTGAGAGTGTCATTCTATGGTGCTTGTGTAGAGTATTGCACGTAGCTGAGAGATGGTACACAAGATTTGAGAGCCATCTTTCAGGATGATTTGGTGATGGGCTAGGCCATCTCCTGGGAGGAGTTGATATGGACTTATGGCCGAGATTATCCTTTGGCAGTTGTTCTTGCACTATTTTTGAGCTGTCATCTGGTTACTGATCATGGTCAGCATAGTTTAGAATGTGGCTAGGGTGTTATGCTCCAGAAGATGTTGGATGTGCCTGTAGTCACTTTTGGATGGGGCAAGTGCATGCTCGCACAAATGTATTATGAGATGCACGAGATCGTGTATCGATGTGCTCATAGTATGGCAGTAGGAGTTGTCGTGTTACAGATCTAGGCCTGGGAGCACCTTCCTGTGTGTAGGCCAATTTTCCATGATACACGGCAGCCATTAGAGCCATATATTTATAGATACGTCGGTCTGATGACCCAGCCCACGCTGGTAACAATAAGCAGTGGAGAGCACAGATTAATGATATGGCTGCAGTCATATGGCAACCTTGGGTGGCCACTGAGGTTTGGGATGATGCTCATCATGAGCTGTCATATATGTTCTGCTCACATCCTCTGATAGGACATACCATTATAGTTATTGAGTGGTTCTTACTTACGTGCATATTGTGCCAGTTTGGGAGGCCATAGGATGTGTCTCTTGAGTATTGTACTTATGCTCGATTCATCGATGAGATGAAGAAGGGGTGATAGAGATTACTAGACAGGGGGTGTAGTATGATAGATGCCCGAGTACCACCAGTCCGGTGGGATTATTGGCAATAGTGACGAATGCAAGTGTGACACCTACATACAAAGATCACCTATTAGCTCATCCATTTCCTAGATTTACATCTTCGGTGGGTCAAATCCCTCAGGTGGTGAAACCACCACCACAGCAACAGGCATAGTAGGTTCCTCCTCCTGGTTAGTAGCCTCAAGATCAACAGCCACCTTTATAGCAGTAGGAGAGAGTTGTACGACCCCGTACAGCTCAGATAGACATCCCTACGAGATCCGTGGGATTAGATGCAGGTATTGGGCCTAATGGCAGCTAGGATAGGGCTGCAGAGTGGGGGGATGATACAGTGATGGCTGATGCTATTCTGACTGATCCTCCAGCAGGTGGACAGGTAGCACAGTTATAGGAGGCTCTCTAGAGAGTCGGGGAGAGAGCCCATCAGACACAGAGAGAGCGTGATGACCTCCACACGTAGGTGATCATCAGGGATACATGGATATTTGAGCGAGACTGGGAGATCTGAGAGTTGCAGGAGGCATTGGCTTGATCCCAGCTAGAGACCAAATATGAGGCTACTCAGGCTTCATACTATTATGCTGCATATACTATTGCAATACTTGAGGTAGCAGATCAGATTTTGCCTTTCACCGAGCATGTTGGTGCATGGATCATTCCACTAGGACCACCTCCAGTGGGTCCTCCTCCATTAGGTCCTCCTCCTCAGCAGCAGGGCATACCACCCCCTCGACCTCCTCTAGGTGGTTAGATATTGATGTTTATTATACTACCATTTTGACATATTGTGCTCGAGTAGCACCCTTGTACATTTGGATCGATCGATATA
>MU226345.1:36697-78374 GCA_018584345.1 Thuja plicata | reverse complement strand
CACCCTAGAAAATAAAAGGGGAATACTTACCCTAAAATGATATTTAAAATTATTTACATAGGGTAAGGTTATTAATATTATAGAAAGAGGATAAAAAACCAACAACCCTAATATCATGTAATTCATTTGAATGTAAAAATAAAAATATACTTTCACAACTCATTCTATAAAAATGCATTATAAATTTAGGGCAAGCCAACAATTTTTACATTCTTTAAAATAAAACCCCAATTATGCATCTTTATAAAATAAATTTAAAACATAATAAGAGGAGCATATGTATTTAAATCACCAAGTAAATATTTTCAATAAGTATATAAGGTGAAACATATATTTCCAAAAGACGCTCAACTATATTTACTTACCCTAACAGGATATTTCACATTAGTAATTAAGGGCAAGTTAGGATAAAGCTAAAATATAGAAAACATATTCGTGTGAAAAACTTATAGTAACAAATATAAAATAGAAATGAGATAATATGATTCCCTCTAACATGTAACTTGAAGAAAACATTTAGACTAATTGGTTAGAGGGGGGAGGGGTACATAGGTAGGAAAAAGGGTTGGCTTGAGAGGTCGAGTGTTCAACTCCTGATCACCACCCTCTTGCCTAACTACATTTTATTTTATTATTCAAAAATATATTATTTCAAATCATTTCTCACTTTTGGAAATATAGAAGCAATTTATTACGATAAAACATTTGATTTTTCCATGTAACATAATAGGTGTTTACACTTGAAAATTGTATACATAGAATAATCGTTAGAATTTCAAATAATATAAATTATCAAATGAAAAATAAGGAAGAAGGATATATCAGTGAAGTATACTTCCCTATCAATGTAATACTTGTAAAATTAGGTGTCAACAGGGTGTATTGAGAAACAATGTTATTTAGTGGAAAATACTTGTTATTTTATAGGTAAGTTTCTGAATCCACTCAAGAAGATGGTTAAATTTATTACTAGGAACTGAATCCCCAGGATGACTAGCTACTTGCTCCTAGATAAATACGACTATCCTAAGGATGAGATGTGGACTGGCTCCAAGCTATGATTAGGTTACACAACTGACTAAGATGTACAAGGATGCAAAGGATATTCTAGATATGTACAAGTGATGAGGATGAATGCAAATGAAACCAAGATAATGAAGCAATGCATTGATAGGTACAAGAATGAACCAACGATTTTTTGAATTTTAACTTTTACGATTTATTTATATTTAGAGATTTTAAGATTTTTTTTGAATTTTGGAGACTACCAGCTCTCAAGCATGATCACATTTATTTTCCCCCAATGTATAGCAAGGTGTAGGGCATTGCTGATGGATAAGTGAACTGTGAAGCGAGGGGATGCAACCTTCAAGGATAGTTTCCTCAAGATTACCCAATCTAGGGAAAAAATATAGCAATGTAAGCACATGAAGTGGTGATGAATAACATATATAGGATAATAAATTGATGTCATGAAAAGAACATGCGGTCCAAAAGAGTGGACATGTCAAGATAGTTATAAGAACCTATTTTGGCATTTTTTCACCTTTTAATCAAGACCAAGGGGTCAATTAAGAGAGGATTAAGATAGGTTATCACGATCAAGATAAGGGGTGATGGAGGTATAAGTGAATGTTTGGGGATAAGTGCAAGGATGTTTATGGATAATAAGTACTAGCTTAGGATAAGAAAGATCACAATATGGTAGCATGAATGACAATACATAAATAGTCTGATGGAAAGGATAATGAATGTTAGGATACTTGATACTCATGGATATGTTTGACCTTGTCAAGATCAAAGGTGTAAGAGTGAATATGAATGTAAATAGGATAGATGCATGAGGGAGGATATGATGGATAGGGAAGCGTATATGGAACTTCCCTCTAAGAGAGAGAACAAGAGGAAGGAATTATTCTTGATGTCTATTTCCAAGGTTTACATCATGGTAATTTCCCAAGGTACCACAAGAAGTGGTTTTCACCATAGGACAAATTTATTTCTCTTCACTTTCGCTACGAAGTCGAGGTTTTCACCAAGGCACTTTTTCTCTTTTTTTATTTTTTTTGTTCTTTTGATTTTTATGGAGGAACTTAAGGTTCTTGTTTTTTTGATTGTGCTCCTTTGAAGAATATGCTATAATGGGCCAAGGTTGCTGAAAGTATGCTCAAAGATGTTGATAGGATGATATTAGGGGAATGCGATGGAGGATAAGCTATATGGTGACTAAAGATTTATGTGATGGATTTACTAAGGAGGATGGAAGGATAGTAAGTAGATGGATAAGAAGAATGTATAGGTGTTGGATAGTGGATAGGGTATTGAAAGGTTTTCATAGGGGTGCATGGATAGGGTGACAAGATCAAAATCGACACGCACAATGAAGGATGGTGGAATGATAGAGAAAAATTTGGTGGAACAACTTGAGGTTTTGATGTAGGAAGTTGATGCTGGAGCATCTTGGGTACATGGAAATCCTGTATCAAACTAAAATATGTTTTTATTTTTGAGCTCAGTAGCTTGGAAAAGACATTTGGTAGACTACATTGGAGTTCTCAGTGGAAGGCTCAGTTCGTTGTCGACTCGGTTACTTTCTTTGGCTCAGTTTCACCAAACGGTCTTGGTAGTTGTTCCTATATGCTCAGTGGTTCTTTATATGTTCCTATCTCACCAAGTAGGTTTTGACTATTGGTTCTTCTAGCTGATATATGTAGCTAATTTTTAGTCACAACATTAATTTATGATCTCATTGGGGAATGTGTGGACATAAATCTGGGTCATTTCTTATTCCTATGTAGATCTTTAGGATCTTTCAAGGCTAACCTTTTCTATTGCCTCTTGTATAAATGTATTGTTATGTTCATAGAGTAGTTGACAAAGGGTAGTAGAAGATAGGAGATAGATCGATAGTAAACTGTAAAAGAAGAAAGATGAGAGATTGCGGATCTCACATGCATGAGGATTGTTCTTTGATTATTTTGAATGTATATGGCCATAATCAGTAAGGCCTCATAGCCTAACATGTATGAAGTTTGATAAGTTAATGAAAAGTCTCTGCATTCCTTCTCTCCCTCTTTGTGTTTAAAGCTTTTGTGTTACATTCTACAAGATAGTTTGGTGTTTGGGAGTGCCTTTGGTCCCATCTACCTATTTTCCTTTCATTAGGTGGTATTTGAGCAAGGAAAGATATGAGGTTCCTTCTTGAAAATCCTCATTGGTTATTTTTTTGGAGTAGAAGATCACAATCTGAACTAAAATATTAGAGGATTTCATGATGGTTCAAGGGAAGAGAGATGTAGATCCTGACCTGGATGATATGCTAAGGTAGATTTATACTAGATTGGAAGCTATTGAGATAGCTCACCATAAAGGAAGACATCTTGAGGATGTTAGTGATGATGAATTCAAAGCAGTGAATGCAGAAGACACACTTGAACCTGGTATAGATCTAGGAGAAGAAAGACTCCAACAATCTTTGAAAAACTTGAAGTCCACACCACAGTTGAATCCTCCTGATTATAGTGGAAAGATAGATTTAGATGACTTAATAGATTGGATAACTAAGATGGAGAAATACTTTGAGTATGAGAATGTATCAGAGGAGTAAAACATGAATATTGCAAGAAAAAAGTTGAAAGGTCATGCATCCTTGTGGTGGGAGCATTTGCAATTAGATCGAAAGAAGAAAGGAAATTACAAGATCAAGGTATAGGACAAGATGATAAAAAAATTGAAAGGCAAGTTTCTACCTTACGATTATCAAAATAACCTAGTTAGAAGAATGCAAAGTTTGAAGGAAAAAGATAGCTTGGTGAAGGACTACACTAAGGAATTATATAGATTAGATATCAGATCTAGACATGCTATAGATGAGGAGGAAAGAATTGCAAGATATATGAATTGATTAAGATGTTCTATTCAAGAAGATATCAGTTTGGTAAAGATGGAGAGTATTGAAGAAAATTATCAGTTTGTCCTGAAAGATCAAGAGAAATTGAACAAAAGAGATGAGAAAAGACAAAGAGGAAGAGGTGGTAGATTCTCTAGAGGAAGAGGTAGATCTTATAGTGAGAACCCTAGAACTGATCAAGATAATACAAATCAAGAAAAAGGCAAGACCGAGTGGAGAGGTGGAAGTTCATTTAGAGGAAGGTGTAATTACTCCTGAGGTGGAAGTTCATTTAGAGGAATGGATAATTACTCCCGAGGTGGCTATAATAGAAGTGGATTCCAAGGAACTTGTTACAATTGTAGAGAGGAAGGACATATATCATTTGAGTGTACACATGCAAGCAAGAAAGTCAGAAGTAGCAAAAATGCTTTGGTGCAAGAAGATTCACTGAATGAACCAGAAAAGGAAGGAAACTTAATGGTCAGCATAATATTGTGGAGTTAAAATAAGGAAGATCCTGTGAGGAAAATTTTGTTCAAAACTAGATGCAGAGTTGCATACCAAGTTTGAAAGTGATTGTTGATAGTGGAAGTTTAGAGAATCAAGAATCCGAGGACATGGTTACAAATTTGCAGTTAGAGAGTTTAAAGCACCCAAAAACCTATAAAATTTAATGGGTCAAGGATGATCATACACTCATGGTAAGTAAAAAATGTTTTGTGAATCTAAAAATTGGAAAGTATTATGGTACGGTATTGTATGATAACATGCCTATAGACTGTTATTATATTTTGTTGGTTAGACCTTGACAATATGATAGACATGCTATACTTGATGAGAGATTGAACAAATATATTATTTGGGCTGATGGAAAGAGACAAATGTTGTTACCTTTGGTGGAAGAATTGTTGGTGAGATAGGTACATCTATGAATTTTTTTTTGATGGAAGGTAGATAGTTTGTTAAGGATATAAAGAGAAATGATATCTGCCACACTTTGATTCCTAACAAACCGAGAGAGAAAATAGAAGATAAAGTTCTAGAAGAACTTGAAAATTTGCTCACCGAGTACAAAGAAATCATTTCAGATAATGTAGCTAATGGTTTTCCACTGATGAGACATATTAGTCATCATATGAATCTAATTATTGGAGCTACTTTTCCAAACAAGGCTCTGCACTGATTGACACCGACCGATAATGAGGAACTCAACTGAAAAGTTCACAAGTTATTATAGAAAGGTTTGATTAGAGAAATTTTGAGTATATGTGTAGTACCAGTTGTGTTAGCACCTAAAAAGAATGGAGAATGTTTATTGATTCAAGAGCTATTAACAAAATCAAAATGAAGTATCGGTTCCCTATACTGAGGATGGATGATATAATGTATTGTTTGAGTGGAGATAAATATTTTACCAAGATTGATTTGAAGAGTAGATAACATCATATCAAAATCTAGATAAGGTGATGAATGGAAGACTATTTTCAAGACAAAAGAAGGTTTGTATGAGTGGTTGGTTATGCCTTTTGGTTTAACTAATGCACCAAGTACTTTCATGGGGTTAATGAATAAAGTTCTGAAGAAATTATTGGGTAAGTTTGTGACTATATATTTCTATGACATTCTGATATTCAGGAAGACCAGAGAAGAGAATTTGTTGCACATTATACATGTATTACAAAGATTGAAAGAGGAAAATTTGTTGATTAATTTGAAAAATTGTTCCTTCATGAAAGAAGAACTTGTGTATTTAGGATTTGTTATTTTAACTAATGGTTTGAAGCTATACTTGATTGGCCTACATCTGCGAATGTTAGCAATGTTAGATTGTTTCATGGATTAGCAATTTTTTACCAAAAGTTTATCATAAATTTTAGTTCTATTTTTAATGCTATGACTGAGACAATGAGAGGAGACAAGAGAGAGTTCACATGGAATCATGGAGCTAATAAGAGTAATAAGACTTTTAATTAGAAGGTTGTTGAGTTTTCCATGTTAGGATTACCTCATTTCAATAAGGTATTTCAAGTTGAGTGTGATGCAAGTGGCAGTGCAATAGGAGCTATGTTGAATCAAGAAGGTAAACTTGTTGCTTTCTTTAGTGAGAAGTTGAATGATGCAAAAAAAATATATTACATATTTGATCAAGAAATTTATGCTATTGTTCAAGTCATGAAGAAGTGGAGACATTATCCTAAGTGAATTTGTATTGTATACTAATCATACGACTTTACTATATTTGAGAAGTCAGAATAAGTTGAATCAGACATATGACGGGGGTAGAGTATTTGCAGAGTTTCACATTTGTGATAAAGAATAAGAGTGGAGTATCAAACTAAGTGGCAGATGCATTGAGTAGAAGAATATCTTTGATGACTGAAATGAGAATTGAAGTTCTTAGTTTTGATGATATGACGAATTTGTATGAAACTGACTTTGATTTTTTTGAGACATGAAGAATGTGTGGATCACCTATTTCATATCAATCAAGTAGTATTGAAGACTATTTAATTCAAGAAGATATGTTGTTCAAAGGTATTTAGTTATGTATACCAAGAGGATCAATAAGAATGAATTTGATAAAGGAGAAACATAGTAGTGGTTTGGCAGGACATTTTGGCATTGATAAAATATTGAGTTGACTGAAGGAGATGTATTTTTGGAATCAGTTGTATAATGATGTTAAGAAATTTTTGAAGAGTTGTGGATTTTGTCAAGTTACAAAAGGAGTAAGTTAGAATACTAGATTGTATACACTGATTTCTAGTCCAAACATGACAAGCATAACATCAACTTTGGTTTTAGAAGATCAATCCAATTTCTATTTATTTCAAAAACCTCACACTAATCTTAATTGGTCATATCAACCTTTTCTTATTTAGAGATCACTATCAAGGTCAATCTAACCTTCATTAAGATCTCAAACATCATCTACTTTACATCAACATTTTTCATCAAACTTTGGCCAAATGCTAGGCTAGTTTATCAAATATTGAAACTATAGGTGATAGATTGATCATCTTTTAAAATCAAAATTCTTCTAGTCTTACATGGTATGGACAAGAAGTGGTTTCTTTGAATATATTGATAATAGTCATGTACCTCGAACAAAGTGTACTAGAAACACAAATGGATTTGAATCAAGACCCATTCAAGGCTGAGCATACTACACACCCCAAATCTCAAACTCATAACAAAAACATGGCTGTAATTGAGAATGACTGGGCCAATCATGCCAATACTGAAAATGATGAAGAGATAACCAAAGAATATATTCAGAAAGTCCAACAAGACACAAGGTTCTAAAAGATCATGGACAAGGTCTTAATGGATGACAAGGAAAAGAATTTTGTACATCTACTCTCTATGGGAATCAAATTACCTCAATATTTTGATATCAAACAACTTAAAACACATGAAGGGGTGGCTGCAAGAAGTTGAGTCCCAGTTTTGGGCAAAAAGTGCAAACATTTTCCCTATTTTTCAAATTTGTTGTCAATTGATGTCAAAATTTAAGGCACTTAGAGATTGAATCTAAAAACAGAAAACGTAGTACTCGAAGTCTACTTTTCAAATATGTAATTTATTTAAATACCCACATGGTAAAAAATATATTGTAGTAGGCAAGTTTAAAAACTACTTTTTCAATATGTCTATTTCAAGATCATTCCACATGTGTAAGACCACCATATTTTGACCTAAATAAATGATTTTTTGTGAATCCTTCTAGGGAAAGAAACCTGATGAGAATATTTTTTCTTTTTTATTGAATATTTGTTATTTAATTAATTTTTAATTGACTATAAAATATAGTTTTAAACCTGTGGTGTATGCCCACCATAATTTGATGAAAACTTGACATTTTTTCACAATTTTTTTTTATCTTCAAGGAAATTATATGTAGATTGATGTCATATAAATTATTTTTAAAAAATGTAAAAACAAAAAAATTATTAAAGTTTTAGTGAACCTTACTATTTTAGGTTTAGGTACCACTTTTGAGTATTAAGTATTGTAGAAATAGTAAAATTGATCATATCACTATAAAATTTATATTTTAGAAATTTGGACAGTAAGAGGTCCAACACGTTTTCATTTCGTCAAAAAATTTGATTAGGAAGACCCTCAAAAAATTATGGCAATATAGAAATCTGGTATTCAAATTCCTTAGCCATTATTTTGGAGGTCCAAGCATAGGCTTGGACCCACCAAGCATGTCCCAAACCGAAATCCAATGCAAAGGGTGATCTTGTAAATTCAAATTTTAAAAAATGGGCATGCATTAAAAATGTGTGCCCATTTCTTAAATATAATAAATCGGCATGTAAAAATAGGTTTCATAAATATAACTTAAAAAAAATTTAAAAGTGGGCACTCATTTTGAAAAACAATGGGGACCCATTTTTTGAATTTTGGATTGGGTGTCCGAGCATAAGACAGGTGCCTTTTTTTTCAAATCGGGTGCCCATTTCTAGCGGCATTTTTCAATTCCACAAGACTTCCGTCGAATTGGGACCTAACTTCTTGCACTTACCCAAAGAGGAAAATCTCATGGCTACTCTTATCAAACAACTTGAGTCTTTACAAACTCAAATCATAGACATGAAGAAAGAAAATGACGTAATTCCCAAAAAGTATTCAACCAACGCACTTCATCCTATGCCTTTTGATCATAGTTTACACATGCCTCCATTTCCACCAAATGTGGATATACCAAAGCACGACAAATATACATGAGTTAGAAATGCTCAAGATCATATACAAGAGTTTTATACTCTTAGTATGGAGTTCATTCACGAACAAAACATGCCTGATGAAGTTTTTTCCTCATAGCTTAAGTGGACAAGCATCATAATGGTTCTCCAAACTACCTCATGGAATCAAATTTTTTGAAGAGAATAAATTGATTCATGCAACATTATTCCTACAATATTCAACATCCTATTACAATAATTGATCTAAGTTTCGAGACTTTGAAGCAGAAGGTTGTTGAATTGCGTGTGTTAGCCTTACCTGATTTCAATATGGTATTTCAAGTTGAGTGTGATGCAAGTGTCATTACAATAGGAGCTATGTTGACTCAAGAAGGTAAACCTGTTGCTTTCTTTAGTGAGAAGTTGAATGATGCAAAAAGGAAATATTTTGTATATGATCAGGAATTCTATGTTATTGTTCAAGCCGTGAAGAAGTGGAGATATTATTTGATGCCAAGTGAATTTGTGTTGTACATTGATCATAAGGCTTTAATGTATTTGAGTAGTCAGAATAAGTTGAATCAGAGACATGTGAAGTGTAGACATTATGGCTAAACATATTGTCAATTAGTGTCAAAACACTTAGTCAGTCAGTATTTCCTGAGTATTCAGTGTTGCCTGAGTATATAGTATCGCCCAAGTGTTCAACATCGCCCCAGTGTTCAGCATCGCCTAAGTGTTCAACATCACCCGAGTGAAAATTTATCATTCGAGTACTCTTTTGGACATGAGTGATAGTTTGAAGCCGACTTTGGATATATTGTTAAATATAATTTTGTTTATTGCAAGCTGACTTACAGAGTTATTTATTAGATAAAGATATATATGTAAGAAAGTTTGTTTTATCCAATATAAAGAGATTATGAGAAGATAATGAATATGATTATGTATGCATAAGGCATGTGAATGGCAGTTTGATTGAAGTGCAAAAGTATTCAGGACATCATAGTCTTATCTATCACATTCAGGTGATCAATTATATTGAAAGGATCTTATTCAGCAATCACAATTGCACAGAGCAGATCATCAACTGGTTCATTCTCACAGGTGGATCAGAAAAATCCTTTAAAAAGGTGGACCTAATAGTCCTTTCTTTGAATCTCTTAACCAAGTTGCATTACTTATTGTATTGTACAAAATCCTTTAACAAGGTGGACCTAACAATATTTTTTATGCTCCTAACATGGTTGACCATTAGAAGTGGTCATTGTAAGCTCTAATAGGCTAAATTTATACTCCAGTACTAAATCTTGTGGATATCATCCCCACCCCAGTTTTACTTTCTTTTGGAAGGTTTTTGGGTAACTAAATATTGTGTTATGTGTTTTGTATGATTCTTTACTTTCAAGTTATATACATGCAAACAAATAAGTTAATCTAATTATGGATTAAAAGGATTAAGATTTATTGGTTCTTGATTCACCCCCCTTCTCAGTCACTAGGCACATCATATAATTCCAACAATTGGTATCAGAGCAGTGGTTCTCTTATCAGAAGTTTAACAGCTTGACAAAAATGTTAGAGGATATGGAAACTTACAGACTGGAGAAAGCCATTGAGAATGAAAAGATAGATCTTAAAGTGGCCATGGATCAGATCATAATACTTAAGGAACATCTCTCTCTTTTCCTAAACAGAAGAAAAGAATTATCGGTGCAGATGAATGAAAATAACTATATAGAAGGAAGAAATGAAGAATTTTGCAGAGATAGAAGCTCAAAAGAAGCTGATGCAGCTATTGAAGACTTTCTTGCAAATAATCTTACTTTATATGAAGAAGTTAGAAAATTGAAAGGAGAATAGGAAGTTCACTCAATCAGAATGTGTGAAGTCATGAAACTAAAGAAAAAAGAAGAAGATGACAGAAATATAGCACAAGAAGATAAAAGACTTGTGAGTACAAGATTAGGAGAAAAAGAAAAATAAATCCATCACTTCTCACTCCAGCAAGCTGATTTGGTAAGTCAACTCAACAATGCAACACAAGAAGTTGTCAATCTAAGGAAAGAAAATGAAAGGCTGCAGAATGATCTCAATACTAAAAAGAAAACAAATGAAAGTATGATGAATTCACAAACTAGCATGGATCAGGCAATAGAAATCAGACATCATAGATATACTGGATTAGGTTATACTGAACAATGTGAATCCTCATAGAAAGGAGCTCAAAGAAACAACAAACCTACATGTAATCATTGTGGTAAGACATGTCATACATCAAATAAATGTTGGAGCAATGGAAAGTCAAAATTTAATGGAAAATGCTACAATTGCAACAAACATGGACATAGAGAAAGTGAATGCAAAGAGAAACCTATGTTTGAAGGGAAATTCTACAAATGTGACAAACAGGGTCATAAATCTTCAGAGTGCAGAACTAAGAATTGGAATCCTGCTGAACAATTAGCCAAGGCAATTTTTGGTTGGGATTACAACACTTGGTACAGATGTTTTCACTGTGGTGAATATGGACACATTCGTAAAAATTGTATGAAGGCTCAATTTAGAAAAAGAGATCCCACTAAGAGATGCTATGTGTGTAAGAAAATTAGTCATCTAAGTAAGAACTGTATGAATAGAGAAAAAGTTGATACTGGTTTTGAGAATGGTAAAGCCAAAGTCTCTAAAATCAGAACTCAGATGAGAAAGCAATGGGAAAGGAAATCCTTAGATAATTCAGATCAAAGAAATGAAGGATCTAATGACACCTTTAATAATGAGATGGGTGGATCTATCATTACAAAATAGGAAAGTAAGGAGATTACTGGAACTGTGCAATACAAGCCATCCTACATAAGCGCTAGATAAGAAATACAATCCATATCCACATATTGATGCATGAGGACATATTGTAGTTCAACTTGAGTTAGAATTTTAGTTACACCTAAGTCACTCTATCTCACCCAAGCTGAGTTAGGCAGTATTGGTAATTGGAAAGTTAGTTTCACCTGAACTTTTGAGTGAATCTTGGAGAAACACCCAAGTCACACTAGCTACTATGTACGAAGCATTTAATGAAATACTATAACAATTGAAAATATCTTATATATGAAGTATTGTAAAGAGTATTGCCTATAAAGCTTTTAGTTTACAAGTCAATTCAAAGCCCTTAGCTATTCAGTGTGAATTCATGATTGAAAGAAGAGTTTGATCATTTCATCTGAGCAATATGGCATCCACTTCCAGAAACAAGGTCAAGAAAGGTTTTGAGATGCTAGTAAGGAATGCAATTTGTGATCCTCTGGTGTTCAAGCTTCATTTGGCAGTTGTAGGGGAGATAGATCTAATAGGAGCTCATTCCCTAATTCCTCCAAGAGTGTCATTAGTTAACAAAATTCATAGCTTCTATCAATGCAACAAAGAGGAGCTTGCAACCAGTGAGATGAATCAAGCATATGATAAATTATGTATCAATGGGAATCTGAAGCTTGAGCATAATCACCTCGTATCCAAGGGTTTGACACATATCATGCATATTCCTAGAAACTTGTAGACCATATAGATGATATATGTTCTTAGTCATGTTCACTACATGCAACTATGGTTGGATAATCCTGTTAAGATCACTAAGCAGATAATTCACTATGTCACTAGGTTCCCTATGCTAGACAAGCCAGAAGCTACCAAAACCCTAAATAGGGATGAATTAGCTGAGTTAACTCTTTTCAAATGGGATGAAAGAGGCATGAGACTCAATGGGGTAACTGATTTGGAGATGAAATTTGGCATTCATTTGATAGCCCACAAGATATACAGCTCAAGCAAACCCAACAGTGTTGCATGTGAAGCTGTTGACCTAGCTTACAAAGTAGTAAAGAAGAATCTGGTATTTGACCTAGCAGAATTGCAACCCACTAAGTTGAGAAAGAATATGGAGAGAATTCCGAGTATCCAAAACCAATTCATGTAAGTTTGTCTCTCTTCTAACCTGCATACTCTTTTATATTGAGAAGTTCTTTCCCTCCAAAGGAACAGTAGCATGGAAGAAGGATATACCAATTATCCATCAAATTAATGATTCATAGCTGAGTTAGGAGATAACTTTGATAGAATTATGGATGGATTATTTGAGAGTTTCCAACAGAAGATGCAGAGTAGATATAGAATTACCAAACAACTTGTTTAGAAGTACAAAGATGAAATATGTTTTCTAGTTGACTGTGATAAAGTGTATATACAAGAAGTAAAGCCTAGGGTTGTATGGGTACAACCCCTGCCATATGAAGTTAACAATGATGACACTAAAGATATCATAGAGGCTCTTGTGAATGAACCTATCAATCCAAGGCACCTTACTTTGGAATCTATGAGGAAGCAAAGAGAAGAATATCTTTGGAGATTGAGATTCCTAAGATATTGAAGAGAGGAAGGAAAAGACTTAATACATTCAAGATGAAGTATGACAAGACCTCCGACTCTCCTACCATATCTGAGAGTAAATAGTAGACATTTAAAATTGAGGATACAACTAAGATAGAGGAAATTGAATCTGAAAAGGAAGAAATTGATACTAAACCTCCACAGAAGAAGAGGAAGACAACACCTAGATAGAAAAAGGAAAAAAGGCACTACTCCTGTTGTCACCCTGAGGAGATCAAGGAGAAAAATTATACTAAGTGATGATGAGGATGATGATTAAGAAGGTACTACAGTCTTCACTAGTAAACCGACACCCTTAATTGATCAGAAGATTAAAGACCTTAAAGAAGGGAGAGCCATGAGTTCTTTCAAGTCACTGGAGTATGCTTCTAGGTCAGAAGAAGAAAAGAAGAGGATTGAGAAAGTAGTGGTGGAGAAGATGGCAAATTGGAAATGTGATCCATATAAGTTGAAGAGTTATATGACTGAAGACTTATTTAAGGTAGTATCTATTACCTGGAAGAATGCAGTACAAATTGAAAGAGATATAAGGGAAGAGAAATTGAAGAAACTCATGCCTACAATGAAAGGTAAAGAAGTAAAAGAGGCCTTGAGAAAATATGAGAATAATCACACCCCCAGATTCAGGGCATTCCAAATATTGAACAAGAACATATAATAAGTATCTCAGCATGCCACATTAGTGTGGAAATAAATATTTGAGATAGAAGAAGGAAATGGGAAGGAAGAAGTACCAAGTACTGTCCCTCTAGCACAAGGAAATCATGATTCTCTACCTAAGGTATAGACTATTGAAGAGTCCAACATAGAGAAAATTGTAGTTGAGGTAATGGCATCACTACCCCAATCTCCTATACAGAATATAGTAACTTCGAGCAAAGACAAGGTTGCAGAATCTACATCTGAACAGACAAAGACTGAGAAACAGGCTCCTCTTACTACTGAGACATGAACACCTGAGTCATAGAAAGGCAAGGTAGACATTTCTACTATTGATTCATCAGTAAATATTGATCCAACAAATTAGTACTATAAAGGTCAATCACCTAATTGGATTGAAAACTGAAGCTAAGGATGAGATAGGTAAAAGTAAGGAAATTGTTCCTTCACTGATTCCTATGTCAAAGAAAGTAATAACTGATGAGATAGATCTAGATAAAGAAATTGTGCTTCCTAATTGGGATCTGTCCAACCTATCTGTAGAAAAAATGGATATTTTGGGAGAACTATGGAAGAAAAGAGCCACACATCAAAAGCTCAGAAAGGAAAGACAAAGGAATAAAGTACTTGAAGATGTTAAATGCATATTTGTAGATGCATTGTAGATTGAAGTAAATGAGAGTGACTGAATAATGAGCCAACTCATTGACATAGTCCACAAGTTCAACATATATATGAATGGTCAGGAGAAGTTACTTGAGAAGGCAGAGAAGAAATTTGAGAACAAGGTTCTAGAGAACATTGCAAAGAAGATTGCAATTGACTAGGTGCAACTTACAAAGATCATCAGCACTCTAGAAACCACTGTAAAAATGTGGTAGCACTATTTGTAAAGTTGAGTGACTCATCTAACTTTACTATGGAAATCAAGAACAAGTTTGTAAAGATTGATGCAGACATGAAGGAAAGTGCAAGGTAGTTAGCACATGACCCGAGCACCAATTTTGCTCACTTCATGAAAATAAAGTATCTTATTGATTTGTAGGATGAAGTGTTGAGAGAAGAAGCAAGGATTAGAGAATCTATGACAAAAATCCAGAGCCAACTTATACCACACATGGATGGAATATAGAAACACATAACACATGCTAAGACACTCATTCATGAAAAAAAATTCTCAGTTGCCGAGCTAATGATAGAGTTATCTATAGAACTACAAGTTGAATTGCACATCTTGAAGGTGCTACATGAAAATTAGGACAACACTCAATCTAAAATTTTTAAGGTACATAGTGATTTTCTATCCTACTTTGGGATAACATTGTTGATATCACTTTTTGGCATTCCTATCAAAAACAAGGGGGAAATATCATTGTATAAGGGGAAAATGTCATTATAAATATCATCAGGAAACACATGTACAATGAATAGTGAAGAAGATATACTTCATAATAACAATTTTGAAAAATACAAAAACAGAGTCAGTTGGACCTGAGCAGTAGAGACAGTGTCAAAACATGAGCAGACAAAAAGGGGAAGTTTTGACATATCAGATACATAGTTTAATGATAAGTGTATTTGTCACTAACGCCAAAGGGGAGATTGTAGACCTTATGGAAAGACATATTTTCAATTAGTGTCAAAACACTTAGTCACTCAGTATTGCCCAAGTATTCAGTATTGCCTGAGTATATAGTGTTTCCTGAGTGTTCAACATCGCCTGAGTGACATTTTATCATCCGAGTAGTATTTTGGACCCAAGTGACAATTTGAAGCTGACTTTGCATATATTGTTAGATATAATTTTGTTTATTGCAAGCTGACTTACAGAGTTATTTGTTGGATAAAGATATATATGTAAAATAGTATTTTTTATCCAATATGAAGAGATTACGATAAGATAATGAATATTATTATGTATGCATAAGGCATGCGAATGGTAGTTTGATTTAAGTGCATAATTATTCAGGATAACAGAGTCTTATCTATCACATTCAGGTGATCAATTATATTCAAAGGATCTTATTCATCAATCATAGTTCCACTAAGAAGATCATCAACTAGTTCATTCTCATAGGAGGATCAGAAAAATACCTTAATAAGGTGGACCTAACAGTCCTTTCTTTAAATCTCTTAACCGAGTTGCATTACTTATTGCATTGTACAAAATCATTTAACAAGGTGGACCTGACAGTCCTTTCTATGCTCCTAAAAGGGTAGACCATTAGAAGTGGTCATTGTAAGATCTAACAGGCTAAATTTATACCACAGTACTAAATCTTGTGGGTATCATCCCCACCCCAGTTTTAGTTTCTTTTGGAAGGTTTCTGGGTAACCAAATATTGTGTTATGTGTTCTGTATGATTCTTTACTTTCAAGTTATATACATGCAAACAAATAAGTTAATGTAATTGTGGATTAAAAGGATTAAGATTTATTGGTTCCTGATTCACCCCCCTCTCAGCTACTGAGCACATCATATAATTCCAACATGAAGTGGGTAAAGTATTTGGAGAGTTTCACATTTTTGATAAAGAATAAGAGTTGAGTATCCAACTGAGTGGCTGATGCATTGGGTAGAAGAAGATCTTTGATGACTGAAATGAGAATTAAAGTTCTTGGTTTTGATGATATGAAGAATTTGTATGAAACTGACCTTGATTTTTCTGAGCCATGAAGAATGTGCAGAGCACCTATTCTAGATCAATCGAGTAGGCTTGAAGACTATTTCATTCAAGAAGATATGTTTCTCAAAGGTATTATGTTATGTATACGAAGAGGATCAATGAGAATCAATTTGATAAAGGAGAAACATAGTAGTGGTTTGAAAGGACTTTTTGGCATTGATAAAACATTGAGTTTGCTTAAGAAGAGCTATTTTTGGCCTTAGTTGTATAAGGATATTCAAAAAGTTGTGAAGAGGTTTGGAGTTTGTCAAGTTGCAAAAGGAGTAAGTCAGAATACGAGATTGTATACATCAATTTTTGTTCCTGAGAAACCTTTGAGTGATATCAGCATGGATTGTTTTCATGGCTTACCGAGGAAAACAAGATGTATTGATTCCATATTTGTTGTTGTGGATAGATTTTCCAAGATCACTATCATCTAGGAAAACATCAAATGCAATGCATATAATATAGTAATTTTTTGGGCTACTTTTTAAAAACACTTTGGAAAAATCTAAACACCAAGTTAAAGTATAGTTCTACATTTCATTGATAGACTCATGGACAAAGAGAGGTTTTAAACCAAAGTTTTGGTAACTTGTTGATATGCTTAGTTGGAGACAAACTGAGTAATTCGGATGTGATGTTAGCACAAGAAGAGTTTGCATACAATAATTTAGTAAATAGGAGTACTGGAAACACACCTTTTTAGATTTTTACTGGCACACAACTGAGAGGTATATTAAACTTGAGAGATGTTGCTGGAGAAAAGAAGAGAAGTGTTGAAGAAGAAGAGTTTGCTGAGTTTATGAAGACATTGCATGGGGAAGTGAAACATAAGTTGGAACAAAGTAATCAGAAATATAAGGATAGTGTAGATGAATCAAGAAGGCATAAGGTTTTTGTGGGTGGTAATGAAGTGATGGTTCATTTGAAGAAAGGTATATTTCCAATTGGAACAAATGGTAAATTGAAGATGAAGAAATTTGGTCCTAGAAATTTTTTGAGGAACTTTGACAGTGGAAATGCTTATGAAGTGGAGTTACCTAATGACATCGATATATCACATATATTCAATATTTCAGATTTGTATGAGTATTATGGACCTGATAAAGAAGTGATAGTACCAAGTGATTATCCTAAGAAGCAGATAGAAGAAGTTGAATAGATTTTGGAACAAAGAACTGGCAGAAGGACAAGAGGAAAAGATTACATAGAATACTTGGTAAAGTGGAAGAACAAATCAAATTAAGATTCTACTTGGATTGAGTTAGATTCATCTCAGGTTGTACCTCACTCATGTTTTAGAAAATCATTTCTTTTCAACCCCACGTGTCTGATGCATGAGCATCTTGGGTACATGGCAATCCTATAAAAAACAAAAATATGTTTTTCTTTTCGAGCTCGATAGCTTGGTGGAGACATTTGGTATACTGCATTGGAGTTCTTGATGGAAGGTTTGGTTCCTCGTCGACTTTCTTTCTTTCTTTGGCTCAATTTCACTAAACAGTCTCCATTGTTGTTCATGTCTGCTTGGTAGTTCTTTTTGTTCCTGTCTCACCAAGTAGGTTTTGACTTTTGGTTCTTCTGGCCAACATTTGCAGTTAATTTTTAGTCTCAATATTAATTTAGGATCTCATTGGGGAATGTGTGGACCTAAATCTAGGTTGTTTCTTCTTTGTTTGCAGATCGTTAGGATCTTTCAAGGTCAACATTTTTGGTTGCCTCTTGTATAAATTTATTAGTTTGTTCATAGAGTAGGCGACAAATGGTAGAAGAAGATGGGAGATAGATTGATAGTGAACTTTAAAAGAAGAAATCTAAGAGATTATGGATCTTGCATGCATGAGGATTGTTCTTTGATTATTTTGAATGTATATGGCTGTAACCGGGAAGGCCTCATACCCTAACATGTATGAATTTTGATAAGGTAATGAAAAGTCTTTCTATTCCTTCTCTCCTTCTCTATGTTTAAAGCTTCCATTTTGCGATAAGGAAGCTAGTTTGGTGTTTGGGAGTGTCTTTGGCCCCATCTACCAACCCACCTTGCATCTGAAGTGGTGTGGTTCTTGGGATACAAGTTCTCAAGATGGATTTAGATGATGTTGAGCTATTCAAGGCAATGGATTTTGGGACATGAGGACCCAAAATAGTTTTGGAATATGGAAGATATTTAAATGGAGAAGGAGTGGAAGCCTTTGTAAGCTTGGATGCCGATGCTAATTTTCCTTTTGTGTGTAAGTCTTGAAAAAGCAACTTGGGAATCCACACAATCTTTTATTTTACTTTTATTTTGAATGTTTGAGCATACACTTCTTCAATGAGGTGTTTAGGAACCCACATTTTCTTTAGTTTTTTTCTTTTCTTGTTGTACCTTTTTGGTCTCTATAGCCTCTCTTTTTGCTTTGCATTCACATGTCAATTAGATAGGACTTGGTGATCTTCATATCAAAGTGGATTCTCAGATTCCTTTTTTTTTTTATGTTGTACATCCAATTTACTTCCAAAAGCCCTGGGAAATGTGGATGGATGAGACTGATATGGAAGGTTTAGATGGATGGGTGGATGGAAACTTCTCAAGAATGCATTTCTTTTTTGATCTTGAGGTATGATGGGGAAAATGGATAGTATGCTAGGACTAATAGGCCTTGTAGATGAAGGGACATATGAGCCCAATATGGATGGAAGAGATGAATTATTGAACTTTGGGATACAGGGACCAAGGATGGATTTGGATGATGCTAAAGGTAAATGATTATTCTTAAATAGAGGGACATAAGGTGTGAAATGGATATAAGAATATTTATAGTGAGTTTGATGGCCAAGGCTCACATCGTAAGGAGTCATCTGTATAGCAATAGGCTCATGAGTAGCTTTGACAGGAGCAACTTTGATCAGAATCACTGAAGCTTGAGGGGATTTATCATCATGCAAGGGATTTTTATGAAATGATGGTTTCTTAAGATGGATGTGAAGGAAATGATGGGATACTTCAATCTTGACAAGGATCCTCTGATAATGTAGTCCATGCATACTTTTCTCTTGATTTTCAATAATCTTATTGGAAGTGGAAGGAATATCCCAATCTTTCTTTAGAGATGGAGGGATATGCAGCTCTAGAGGTGAAAAAATATATTCTTGGAAGAAATGAAAGGACATGAGAGGATCATCCTCATGGGATATGGGATGTTTGTCAAATGTTGGAGGGGATTGGTTAATGTCTTGACCTTGATCATTAGTAATACTTGTTTATTCATACTTTGGATTATCCTCATGATATGGAGCCACTTCTAAGGACAAGGTAGGAGCTTTAACCTGCATGAGGGATTCTTGAAGGGCTGATGGATGATCATTTGGAATAGGGATGATAGACATTTAGGCACATGGAAACTTAGGATCTATGATTTTTGAAGCAAGGAAGAAACTTGTAACAAGATGGAGCTAAACTTGGATTTATTTTAGAGGTGGCCCTTGAGGGTAGATATAGTCAACATGGAAAGTATCATCATTAGGATCAGTATTTGATGGAGGTAGTGTGACTAGCTATTTTTTTATGAGATGAAGGAATTATGGATGAAGTAGATGTGATATGTGAACCGTTGCTAGATAGGAGTTCCTTATTTTGATCATGCTTCAAATTAGATGAATCATTAGTATTTTCCACTTTGATTATGCCATCTTTAATAAGATCTTGGATTGTATGTTTCAAATCCATGCAATATGAAGTTTCATGTTTAGTATGTTGATGATGTACATAATAGGTACTCAAAAATGTCAATCTATGTGATTTGAATTGAGGAAATGTGATGAGATTATGCTCAAGAATCGCTGGCAAAGATGATTTATAAGATTGTTGTAAAGGAGTGAACTCTCTATCCAATTGACATTTTGATTCACCTATTCTCTCAAAAGAGTTGTTGGATTTAATATCATGAGGACATGGCTGAAAAATAGGATTGACACGATGTTGTTGAATAGCCTCTTGGTCAAAGATAGGATTTTCATAAGATGGTATGTCATTAATTGAAGAAGATGAAGATATGTGTGAATTATGATCAGAGAGAAAAGGAAAGATTGATCCTAGTGAAGACTTGTTGGATGATGTATATTTTTCTTCTTTGTCTTGAATTTGAGATTGTAAAGATTGGATCTTCGTTGATAGGGCTCCAATAAGTTCCTCTTCTTTCGTGTTGTTATGAACATAGTGTCAAGCCCATTTTTTTTTAGCCATCGTAAGATTGTCTTGATTTTTTTGGAAAGAGGATTGGGATGAAGATGATGTTGAGCACTCAATAAAATGGGATGAAAAACTAATGGACCAAAAGTCATGATAGAAAGGATAAATGATCGATTTGTAACAATGGGATGAAATAACCAGGTTAGGGCCCAAGGATTCTGATTAGGAAAGAATAAATATTCAACCAAATGACTAGATTAAAGGACAAATGCTGATGTTACAGGTCAAAATCACGTTCTAGAATTCAAAAAACACATGTTAATTTTACATAAGACAACTTTCGTACAAAAATACTCAGCAAGGGGTACAATAATATGGTGAAATCCATGACTCGTATGAGAAAAGTCCATGACAGAAATGATAATATGGTGAAAAGGAATCTAAAACCATGACTCATACAACAATTCTTAGCTAATGATGTGATAATTATCACCTTGTGATATGATAATATGGTTAAATAGAGGTCTACAATCCTAGGTCATATAATAAATTGTAGTGAATGGTATGATATTATGGTGATCTAATCAGTTTGCTACTTGTTTTTTGGGAAATTGTGAAAACTTCTGATTATGTTTTGATAAATTCAGAGAACATTTTGGGGATTGAACACACATAAAGAATATTAAGAGAAGGTAATCCAATAAAAAATTATCCCTATAGGACTTGGCATAGCATGAAAATCCTTTCCTGCACTTAGGCACCGTCTAAAGAGCTAATAAGGATATGGTCATCGAAGACCACACAATGTGTCAAGCAATTTTGTATTATCCAACTCCAAATAATCAATGGGGGAATGATATGAATAGTGATACTGGGGAGGTATCCTCCTTACACAAGGGTAATCAAATTTTTGGGGTTGATCCATGTGGCTTGCTATGGTTCTTAGTTTAATGTATCTTCTGAAGATATTTTATGTAAGTTACAAGACAATGTAGTCGTGCAAGTATGATCGAGGCCTATATCCCTACTAAAATAGGCATAAGATAACTCCATCCTTCGAGACTTTAATATCAAAGAGACACTTTATTATAGTGAGTCAGAATATATGAATTTTCCTTGTTCCTTCTTGAGTCATCCTGAGAAGATTATTTCCTCAAATGGAGGAATCACTAAAGGTAATGCATTAAAATAAAAAGTGAATAGGAAAGGTGAGGTCAAGATTTATGATTTTCCCAAAGGGAAAAGAGCATACTTTCCTACTCTACCTTTTTTCTTGTAGACACGTCAGATATGTTTTTATTTCACATAGATAATTTACCGATGAATAATAAAACACTTTTAGGTTTCTGATTATATAAGAATGGAAAAGAGAATAATCCCCTAATGCTTGAAAAATCACAAACAAACCATCACTTATGAGATATGTACCTAGAAATCAACAAATGGATACATGATTATTTGCTTTTTTGATATTCCAAAGGCAACCTGCATCCAAATCGTTAGTAATTTTCTTGAGTAATCAAAGGCAACCCACATCCAAATATTTGTTAATAGTTTTGACAAGTTCTATTAGCAATTTGGAGGATTTTAGCGAGAAAATTCTTGGACAGACAATCTGCAATCATCAGTTATGCTATGAAATTACACAACAAAGCCATCAAATATCCAAGATTAGTATTTTTGATTAAGTAAAACAAGTTTTACAGGGTGCCTAAAACCCAAAACATAGTTAAAGATCAGAATTTGTGCCTAGACAAAACAAAATAGAGCCAAAACATGAAATAGGCCACCCTAGGGCCACAAAAAAAAAACTAAACTACTGAAAAACAAACAATAGAGTGACATTGAAAAGAGCTAGGGAACATAATCAAGAGATGTCCACCATCAGGCTTGCCGCCTCAGACTGGAGGATCTCCATCTTAGCAAAAGATTCCTTTATCTTCTAGAGATCAGTCATAGTATCATTCTCTTTCTTCTTAGCACTAGCCCTTGTCCTCTTACCAGGTCCCTCTTCAGTCTTCTTCTCTTTTTCCACACCTGTATTGGCCGCATCTCTCCCTTTAGTTTTTTCTTCCAGTTTTTCAGTGAGAATCTTGGTATGCTCATTAGAGGATTTGGGGATGTTCAAGCTCTATTCAACAATGCTTTTAAGGGTTGCCTCAAACTTCAGCATCTTATCCAACATTTTTCTGACCCTAGTACTTAGGTTTGTCTGATCTTTAAAAATGATATAAACATTGGTATTTTCTATTCCTTTTTCTCTATTCTTGAGCTCCTCCACTTCTTGGTATAACCACTTAATAGACCTATAGTTTTCCAGCATGTTGTTCATGGCATTATTGAGAAGATCCAGCTTAAATTCCCACACATTATCACTGAGATTAACCATAGCCGAGTCAATCAGCTCCTCCAACTTAATCCTACCATCCTCACCTTCAATAACTTTGGGATTAATGACTTCCCTGGTTATCCCCATTTCAGTTTTTTTAACATCAAAATTGTGCCAATCCATTTTCCTCCCCTACGTAGACATGTAGCAACAATAATCATTGTCCTGACCCTTTTCTTTCATCATGATGTGGGGGTCACATAGATGGGGAGATGGGATTTCCTTATTAGTGTCATAATTCTCATCCTAGAGCTTCTCCTTCTCATTGTGGCAAGAGTCAGGGGATTTTCTACGAGTCTGGTCCTCAAGATTCTTCTAGCTAGTGCTATCATCCCAGTTCTTGCTCTTTTTGTTTTGGTATTTCACAATGGCAGTCTGCCTTCTCTTTTTTCCTTTTCCACTGTATATCTCCTCCTCACCATTGATATTAATCCCTTCCTCATTTTCATTATACTCCTCCTTAGAGGATATCATAGTGGTAGTATGCTTTTTGGATGGGGTCACCATTTTTTTTTAATGGTGTGAATACTGACAATATGCTTCTCAAAGGAGGAACCCAAATTCTTAATTTTTAATGTCATAATCTTCCTGACCCTCAGAGTGCATGCCCTCATTGTCTTCAATCTCTGAAGGAACATAATCAAAGCTAGAGACATCCATTCTATCCTCTTTGTCAACAACCCCCTTCCCCATAATTTGGGCTTTAAAATACTCATAAATAAGAAGTAAAATCCCCTCATGTAGAGAAGGGTTTGCAATAGCCTTATCCCTAAACCTAGTGATATTTTCAAATTAATATAACTATATAAGTAGAATGGAATAGAAACCTACATACCATGCCTAAAGTGGTTCATGAGGAAAAAGTGATAGGTTCTGATCCTATCTAACCTGGTGTCCAGTGTAACATAAGAGATGATGGCCCTTAGAGTGAATCTCTACAATGATTTGAACCCTTCAGGAAGATAATAGGTTTGGACTTTGATGAGAGATTTCTTCTCTTTCTCATTGCTCATGAAATCAATGATCATAGAGTCCAAAATTTTACAATCCCTGTAAAATTTCTTTCTCCCTTCTATGTCTTTCACCACCCATTCCATGAAAAATATTTATCTTGCAAAATGGAAATTACAGCATAACAGACAATTTCACATAGAGATATTCCAGAATTTTCTTCTTATGTTCCTTAATGTGAATTGGAATAATTACCTTTCCTTTTGATCCTGTACTTTCCATTTATGGGAAAGCCATTTCAAATCACAACAATAACTATCATGATTAATGATATTAAATCCCTCCTTTCTCTGGATTCTATCGTAATCGACTAAATCCTTCACCTCACATGGGAGATCTCTACTATGAAGCCATCAAATCTGATTGTCACTCTTTTCCGCCAAGTTGGAAAACCAGTCAGCAACCTGGTTGGCTTCCCTATACATGTGGGATATATATACCTTCTCAAATGTGTTCAAAAGGTTGTTGGTTTCTTCTATCATATTGGTGATAGTCCACGATGGTGAGTGTGACTTGCTGAGGAAGTTTATAATACTACTAGAGTCACCTTCTAGTCATAGATTGTTTATCCCCAAATCATGGGCTAATTTGGTAACTTGGAGGGCCACATTGGCTTCCGCATAGTGATTGGTTTGGGTACTAAGTGAGAGGATGACCAAAGTAGTTCCCTTACCAAAGTAATTTTGAATCACACCACCACTTCCCACCTTTCCCAGGTTACCCTTGGCAGCGCCATCAAAGTTAGCTTTAAACTAGCCTTTCGTGGGATACCTCCACGTGCAATTATTTCTTTTGTCATTGGTCTGCTTAGGATCAGGAGAGTTTTCTTTTCTTGCAAAAGGGTTAGTACCTCCACAGGAAACATAGTTTTCCAATAGAGCATGATGTATCTTTTGAAAAATGATTTTGGGAGGAGCATTACAGTCCCTAAAGATATGATTGTTATGCTCTTTATGAATTCCCCAACACAGGTGAGGGAGAAGCCCGGTCTATATTTTGTGAAAATAATTTTTCTTGAAAGGTTGGGTTCACTGGGAAAAGAGGTCCTGAATAGAGGAAGGAAAGTACCATTGTAACCCAAAAAATGAAAGGATGTGCTGCCCAACAGAATTGACATAGGAGTAGTGAAGAAAAAGGTGGTCCACATATTCAAATTGATAAGTTTACAAAGAATACATCTATTAGGGATCGGGAGGCCTCTCTTTAAAAGGTTATCAACTGTAATAATACGGTTCTGAAGAAAAATCTAGAAGAAAAATTTAATTTTGGAATAAGGCCAAGAAACTAGGCATTAGCCCAAACATTATTGGCTTCCTATTGGATCTGGTAAGAGTAGAAAGAAGCAACCATGAAGGCACCTTTTGGGGATCCTTCCCATATCAAAAAATCCTGATTAGGGGACAAAGAAATAGCATTCAGAGCATTGGTAAGGGGAGAAAAATCCTGGGAGATAGAGGGCAAGTCCACAAAAGTATTTCCCACTTTAAAGTTACAAACCTGGGGGAAAAATTGCTAGTTACACTCATCTTTCCATATTTTATAGGGCTCCCAGTCCTTCAAGGGACCAAACTACAGCCAATTTTC
This sequence comes from Thuja plicata, assembly GCA_018584345.1. Classification (NCBI taxonomy): domain Eukaryota; kingdom Viridiplantae; phylum Streptophyta; class Pinopsida; order Cupressales; family Cupressaceae; genus Thuja; species Thuja plicata. The sequence goes on along the minus strand of MU226345.1, from coordinate 52,861 downwards.
ACTCTAGAAATTAATAGTTTGCCCATTACAAATTTTCCATTTAGCTTTATATTTTGTTAAGTCTTTAGCATTAAGGAATCCATTCCAGATAAAGGAGCCTTTTGGGATTTCATCACAATCAAAGAAATAACTCAAAGAGTCATTAGAAAGATACTTATCTTCAAAGAAGTCTTTCCATTCCCCCTTTCCATGGAAGATGCACCATATCTATTTCACTTGGAGAACTCTATTCAAAGGCCTGATTATCCTAATACAAGGACCTCCAACACTTTTAGGGATGCAAACTTTTTCCTAAGAAAATAGAGGAAATCTCTTATGCTCTTCTGCCCCTGACCAGAGAAATCTTCTTTGAATTTTTTTCCATTTCTTGCACAAATTTAGCAGGAATAGAGAAGAGGCTTAAGGCATAGGTTGGCATGTTTTGAAGATTATATTTAACCAACTAAATTTTTCCCACTTTATTGATAGTGATCCCCTTCCAACCAACCAATTTTTTGTTGAATCTATCAATGAGTTTGTTCAAGAATTCTTCAAGGGGATTAACACCGAGAGGGAGGACCAAGTAATTAGAGGGGAGGGACCCAATTCTACATCCCAAGATATCTGCAATCCTCCTTTGTCTAGCCTTAGGGGTATTAATATAGAAGAGAGAACTCTTATTCTAGTTGATAGCTTACCCTATGGCTCTAGTATAGGAGTCCATAAGGTATTTAACAACTCTGGCTTCTCTCACCGAAGCCTCCCCTCCTAAAATGGTATCATCAATGAATTGTTGATGAGAGAAAATAATATTACCTGAGGACGGTCTGATGCCTTTTAGCTCCCCAATTCTCCTTTTAGTTCTTATCAATCTCCCTAGACACCCAACCAAAATAATGAACAGAATGAGAGATAATGGATCTCCTTCTCTCAAACCCCTAGAAGCATTGAAGAAAGGAGAAGGGGACCCATTGACCAACACCGCCAACGAGAGAGAAGAGATGAGATGATGGATGATATTACAAGTATTACTATTAAAACCAAAAGCTCCAAGGACCTCCATTAGAAAAGACCAGTCAACCCGGTCATAGGCCTTGAATAGGTATAGCTTGAGAAGGAATCTTTCCCTCTTACCTGCCTCTAAGGAATGAATCACTTCGTGCACCACCATTATGGAGGCAAGAATCTATCTTCTCAAAACAAATCCTGATTGCTGGTGAGCAATGATAGAGGGGGTCACTTTAAGAATTATGATGGTAATTAATTTGGATATTATCTTGTAGAATTAATTACATAAGCTTATGGGTCTGAAGAGCTCCAATGAATCCACCCCAGAGACTTTAGGGATGAGAACCAAGAAAGTGGCATTGAGTTCCTTAAGAAGGTTTTTGGATCCATAAAATTCCAACACCACTTTGACCACATCACATTTGACTATGTCCTAGTACCCATGGAAGAAAAATATTGGGAAACCATCTAGGCCCGGGGCCTTATCTCCAGGAAGAGAATCTAGGGATTTTAAAACTTATTCTAAATTAGGAATAGAACTCGGGACTTTGTTTTGATATTCCAAGATGATTTTGGGAATATTTCTCAAAAGGTCCTCCTGGTCCCCCTCAAACAGGTCTTGGTCTTTAGAAAGAAGGGAGGAGAAAAACATCAATAGCTGTAGTTGATATGTCTTTGTCATCCTGCAAGATTCAGTTCCCCCTTTTGATTCTAGTGATCCTGTTGGAAGCCCTATGTTTCATAGTGGACAAGTGGAAGAACAAAGTACTTTGGTCCACTCCCTGAACCATATGGATTGAGATATCTTCTTCCAGTACATCTCCTCCTTCCCTATCACATTGTGGTACTCCGAAAGAAGGATATTTTCTTGATGCAAGTTGTCCTCATCATACCCATCGCTTTGGATTTCATCTTGGAATTGAAAGAGATCTGATATGGCCTTTGCTTTGGAGGAGAATATATCCCCAAAATCTCTCTAATTCCAAAGCTTAATGTTTATCTTTATGTTTCTGAGTTTTTTAGCTACTTTGAACATAACAGATCCTTTAACATCAATATTCCACTATTCCAAGATCTTGTTAGCAAGATTAGGATGACTCATCCACATCTTTTCAAACATGAAGGGGATATTTCTTTGCTTAATAAGTGGGTCCAAATTTAGAGCCAGGGGAGAATGGTCCAACCCAATCCGCACCAAGGAAAATAAATTACTATTATGAGAATTGAGCCAATCAACAGTGATCCAAGATTAGTGTTACTAACTAAAAAATCTCATCAATTAAAACATTCACATAGATCCTTGTTTATAATATGACAAAACAAAATCTCTTTGGTTTACCATAACATTGTACAACACTATTTTCTAGGTGAAATGGTACTTTCTCAAAAGTTAGTATGTCGTACGATACTATTTACCAGAGGAAATGACACAATGCAAAGAACCATATTATCGTACAACTATACCTAGTAAAATGATGAAATCCTCTACACCATATCATCGTAGGATATTATATAGAGGTGTAAAAAATTCTCACCTAAAATTGTTTCATATGACACACTTTTCCATTTTGTATGATGTATCTGATGTAGTGACTTGGAAACTCTAGACATTGAGCAAGAAATGAAGCTAAATTTTAAGTCTAGCCCCATGGTGGGCACAAAAAATGTGAGTATGAAATATGGACCTGGAAAAATACACACAAAAATTCAATAGATAATTTCATTAGTGGGTTAGTAGCATAAAAATCATCAAAATAACAAATAAAACCCATTAGAAATTGATCTATTGCTTCCTAGTCATAAAGAGTTTGATCTGTTTGTTACTGCTCTCTGAATTAAGCATTATATTAGTGACTAGACACTTATGAGATGGAAAATACAAATAATTATGCATCTACATGAATGCATGAGATAAAATTAATTAGCTAAGATGAGGAATTTATACTAAATGATGTAAGCTAGAAGAATTTATGCAAGAATTTGATGAATGATCTAGATATGAAAATTTAATCTAACAACATTTTTGTATGCAAATGATCTAGATTGATGAAACTAGCATTATGTCTATGCAATGAGGAGCTATCTTGATCATATCTTTGATGAGATTTCTTTTATATATTTCCAATTGTATTGGAGGTTTGAGATACATCCTTGAGGGATGGTTGAGATTGCAAGTTGAGTGATCCTTAGAATTTTTCTTTTATTGGTTGGAATTAAGTCTTTTGTCCTCTTGTGAGTTGAGTGGATAATGAGATATTTAATTAATTCACTTTAATTAATATCACTAGCCATATTATTTTAGATTTTGATTTAATTAAATAGCTAGGAGTATTAATTAATGCTTTATCTTTGATTATTGACTATTTGATGAGCATTTTGGGAAATTGTTTTAACTAGACCAATTTTAGGTGATTAGAGTTGGTTCTTGGCTATAGTGTTGGTGGACGTGGTTGGGTGTGATTTTTTAAGAGGTTGGAATTTTATGTGCTAAATTCCTTCTTCTTCCTCCCTCTTTTTTGGGTTACTTTAGGCCCACTAGTTTGTTTTGGGCTAGGTGCTTGTCTCTTGATCGCAGGGTTGATGGGTGTGGAAGGAAGTAAATATCTTTAGGGGGTGCACATTATTGGAATCACTTCCTTCCCCATCCTCTCTCCATGTTGGGTGTTTTTTTCCCTAGCAATTCTTGTAGATGTAGGTTGTGGGTTGTTATTGGTGGTACCTTGGGCAATGACATGTGGGTGTGAGTGTTTTAAGTGTTTGGGATTTGGTATAATTTATACCTTTGTGGTCCTCTTGTTCCGCTAGGTTCTTTGTATCCTATTGTTTGCTTCTATATTTTCCATATTTAATATTGAGATGGAGGGAACCTCTATGGAGGTGAAGTTTTGTGTAGCTAATAAGTTGGGTCTGCTCTGTGGGTTACCTTCTCTTGCCTTTCCTATTCCTCATTCCTGCTGGCTTCTATTGAGTTGGAGTGTAGTGGTGCTGGTGATGGCCTTTAAGAGAGTAAGTGTTTCATGCTCAAGGTTGGGGGATGCTTACAAAACCCCTTCTTCCTCTTAGGTTATGTGAGCCTTGTTATAACTCATATTGTTTAGGTTATGAGTATCTAGTAAAACCCATATATTGTAGTTATTAAGGTTTAGGGAGCCTTGAAAACCCTATTTTTTGAGTTGTAAGGCTTAGGCCAACTATTGTCACAACTTGGGCTTCATTGTTGATTTTTTTCTACGCTGTTATTTTGTGTTGTTAGTTAGTTGTTGTTATTAATTTTTTTACTTTATGGAACTATTCATTTATAATAGGTTCTAAATCTCTCTCAAAATCTTATTGTGAAAGCGTTTTGGGGTCCCTTCAAGATGTGTTTTTACCTAATAAAGAAAAAAATGAAATCACTACCAATCTAATTAAAAAATAATCATAAATTAATCCTTTTTAGATAAAATCAAGTTATGTGTGACATCATACACATCATTTTAAAAAAAATTTTGTTCATTATTAAAGACTAGTTATCAAAGGAGACACAACAAATTTAGAATTTTCTCCATTTCTTTGAAAATATACATTTGGAATCTATAGACAAAATATCACAAACCACTAGTTGACATCATCATGAAATTCCAAACAACTTAATTATTATAGGTGTCAAAAAGTGAAGATTTAGGTGAAAATATTGATTTTAATAACAAGTTTGGCCAAAATGTGCAACCCACTATTGTGGGATCACCTCATGAATAAGATATTGGTTCCATTAATGTATTTGGAATTATATGGAATTATTTATGTTCTCTGGTGGAAATGATGTCCTATTAAAAAATTGGAGGTGTTCCTAAATATATGAAGAAATCTCTTTGATCTATTTTTAATTGAATATGTATGAGCCCATGAAAATAAAATATAAACTTAGAATATGGAATGGAATATTATCCACAATATAAACTTATGAAAAAATGAAATTTATTCTAGGGGAATTTTAATGAGATCATTATAACTTTAAAAAAAGAGGGTTCCTTTGCTCGATAACTAAATCAAAATAAGTTAAGATATTTATAAGAAATAAATGTAAAATATATAAAATAGAAAATCACTTTGATGGAGTGACCTCCAATAATCTGATAATAATATTTAAATTTAATAATTGATTATATGATGATATGATTGTGGAATTTTTCTTCTTTATTTACAAGGATAACTATACAATGATATAAAATACTTTGTTCTACTTAAGAGGTGTTGAGGTATTAACCAAGACTAATGTTATGTCTAAGCACGCCACAAGTTCTTAAATCCTTCTTATACTTAGGAATATATAGTTTATACTTAGGAATATAAGATTTTAGAATCATAACATTTACATCTCCTTTAGAATAGTGTTTCTCTCAATAGTTAAGAACTTTAAAATCTTGTTCACTGTTTGTTCATCATTCCATGTTACATCTTAATTGGTAAATTCTTCCAATCGATTAGGAATTTTGAGATGACTTTATCTTGCAATATGATTTTGAAAATATCATGATTTTTTGTATGCTTTATATGGATACTTTCACCATGATATAGTATGTAATGAAAGAGGGAGTTCACAAAAATATGCATACTAAATGAATTTGTAAACAACAACAAATGTTACATCAAGATTATTTAACTTTGACAACCCCATAATGAAGTCTATTGTTATTTCCTCCCAAAGGTATGAGGAAATATGTTTGATATTTATTTTTTTATTTTGATATATATGAGCCCATAAAAGTAGAATATGAACTTAGAACAAGGAATGGAATCTTATCACCAAGTCTTATGATAATGATAAAATATTATTTTGGTGAATTTAATGAGATAATTGAAACTATAACAAAAGACGTTGTCTTCTCTAGATAACACATTTTAAAATTGTTAAGATATTTCTAGGAAACAAATGTAAAAATATGTAAAATAACCAAAAAACTCGAGGTGGCGACCTCCAATAATAAAATAATATTATATAAATTAAACAATTTATGATATGATGATATGATCAAGAGTGATCTCTTATTTATTTAAAGGGACAACTATACAAGAATACGTTGCCTGATTCTAGTTAAGAGGGACTAAGGTATTATCTAACACTTATGTTAAGTTCAAGCATACAACAAGTGCTTATCCTTGTTATAGTTAGGAATATATACTTGAGTTGTCAATATCATATGTTCAACATTATATTCAACAATATACTTTAATTACCTTAACTTTGTTTTTGATTGAGTCAGTAGGGAGAGGGCCCCAATCCCAAGTACAACAACACATAAAATTACATTACATGACAAGAATACCTACTTCAGGCTATTACAACCGAAAGCACCCAAAAACCAACATTACCCAAAATCTATAAAAAAAACAAAGGAAAATTTTTTAGCTTCACATTGACCCTTAACATATCACTACTATTAGCAATATCATCATTTTAGTCTTTCACCATCTTAAGGAAAACACAAGAGAAATTGTTAATCAAAATATTATCACAACTTCTAGAGTCTATGTCCTCAAGATTCATATAAAGAAAAAAATAGCTTCTACAAAAGAGACTAGCTAAACTAAGACTAATAATAGAGTTTAGCATAAAGAGAAAAGAAACCTTCAGAAATACCATCTTTACTGTCATTAAACTTAAAATTTTTCTCCGAGTTCATTGAGAGACACTTTAGCTCACTCTTCCAGTCTTCAATGTCCTCATCTGGATCTTCCTCTTCACTATGACCATCCATCTTCCTTTTCTTCTCACTCTTCCTCATTTATCTCTTTCTAGTAACCACACTAAAGACAACCTTCTTTATTAGAACATCCATAACCCTGCAAGAGAAGAGATAGAAATACTAAACATATTATTAAGTCAAGCAAGCAAACAAAGGTGAGATTAATACTTTCTTTCCTTGTTTGAGAAATCAAAACAAAGAAAAAGTGTAATAAGTTTATTAATCTTCTGTGTTAAATAGTTGTTTAGAAAGAAAGTCTTGCTAGCCCTTTTCTCAATTCAATCAACTTAACAACTTGCCTATTTATTCTGTTTGTGTTTGAACAACCAATAAAATTATCTATTTTTTATAATTTTTTTGAATATTTAAATTTAATTTTTAGAAAAGAAATGACATTCGAGGAATCAAGGTTTTCCAAAATTTATGTGCAAATGAAATATATTTTTATATTTATTTTCACACTTCAACTAATTTTACTTATTCTTATGACTTTTCTGGATTGTGTAATTTCTTCCAATATTTCATATCTTTTGTATTCTTCACTCAAAGTCACTTTGAATAATTTAGGAAAGAAGATGATTAGTGAGTGCGTTTATTGAGTTTCATCATTTATGCTTGCAAGAGGAACTAGAACCTAATATCTGTGGAAAATTTTTGTTGTAAGCGCCCTCTTTAGTTCGATTAAAGTTTTTGGTGATTAGAGAATATTCTTTCAATCAAATAATTGGTGAAGTATCAAAAGATCTTGTTGGAATTATTAGGTATTGAGGGGGGGGGGTGGTGAATTAGCTCAAACAAGTAATAAACAAATTCAACAACTGATCTAAATAATTTCAAAATTACTTTCCTAAACATGATGCATATAACTGATTCAAACACATAAAAGAAAGTAATATCAAGCATCCACAAACTCATCACACATGACACATACATTTTATTGTGGAAACCCTTGGTGAGAGGGAAAAAATCATGGTGGGGACAACATCCACAAGCCCACTACTATAGTAAATGAGTTTTCCCTATTAAGAGATACAATCACCCTTTCTGAGGGTTAACCCTATTAGGAGTACAATCAGATTAGTTATGATCTACCTTGCTAGAGGATTTCAAAACCCAATTAAGAGTTCACTTAGTTGAGGGATTTAAAAAAATAACTTGTTAGAGTTCACCCGGTTAAGGGATTTTGTTTTCTAAAACTATTAGGGAACAACAAGATGAGTGATCTGGATGTAGCACTGATTTCTTTTCAGATCAAATTTTTAGGATTAAGTAATATTTAAAGGGGGGGGAGGGGTGAATCAATATTACAATACTGTAAACATGAACCTAATAATTTCTAATTTAACCATATAATTACTGAAATGAAAAGAACATAAGCACAAAAAACATAACTCATAACACCATGGATTATTATCAAGGAAATCCTAACCAAGAGAAAACCCCAGTGGGGATGGTACCCACAAATATATACTAAAAGTATTGTGTCCCTGTTAGGAGACCTAGGCCTATTAGAAGCTGAATATTACATTAGCACATTTCCTTGTTAGAGGAATACAAAATCCTCTTAAAGATATAATGAGCACACTTCTCATACAATCAGAAATATTGTTCTGTTACAATAAATTCTCAGTAGTGAACAATACTCCCTTAATCATCATGATTTTTCATATTCCCTGTATAACTGTTACTCTATCTTTGCATGTCTTCAACTATCTGTATCTCACGACGATCAACATAAAAAATTAAGAGACCTTAACTGAAGGTTATACATACCCCAAAATATCTTCCTATAAGCTCACATGTCTTCATTATCCATATACTAACTTCGCTGTCCAAAATTGTACTACTATACTATGCATTTCTATTTAATGTACTTAATCATTTTGCAATATGTGTCTCCAAAATTGTAAATAGTGTAGGATCACCTAGGTAGGGCTAGTTGGTAACCTAGTCTCCTATCTTGATTTTGGTGTATAGTGGTCTTAGCCAAGCCACTAGTTAAATAATAGGACTAGATAGGTCCTAGGGTGTGTTGATTTGGTTAGAAGACCTAACTAGATAATTAGATGTTAGAAAGTGATGATTTGTCCAAATTAGGGTAATGTTCCAAAATGATGGAATCTTGGGTTTTATGCTTGTTAGAGTCTAGGAGAGCTAATTTGTGGTCTAATAGGCATGTTAGTACATTTGGATAAGTTATGTGGTGTGTTGACCAAGTTATAATCCAAGAATAAAAAAAGTTGTAAAAGTTGTCAATGTTTTCATTAACAACATTGACAACATTTTTTGCAATTATTGGTCTTCGAGTAATTGGTTGTGTAACTATCAGAAATATTTGGATTAGTGCCATGGTAAATTAAAAAAGGCCTACCCCGACCTATGTGTGGGGTTGGATGAATTTTGAAAATCAGTGTATAGACTGTGTATTTGAAAAACCAGTTACAGTTAAGCATTTTGTAGACATTTTGGTGTTTAATGGATTTAAATTTGCACTATGAGTTGTGCAAGAGTTAGTTGATTTAATTTATTGTTTCTATATGTGATTATTTGGTGTTTTAGTTCTAGTTTAGTTACTTTTGTAAATATTTTTATTTTCTGCAGTGTCGCTGGTTTGAACCAGGCAGTTTTTGCAAATGGGGTCATAGTTCATCATTCCACCATGACCCTTGTTGGAGCTCTTGGAATGGGTGAAGTGACTCCTTGTACTATATGTGTGAAGAAAGATGGGCTCTAGGAAGCAGATTTGTTAATTTTGTAGTGATTCCCTAGGAGAGCCAGAGATGCATGGCTAGGGATCATAGTCAATTGCAGAGGCAATATGAGTAATTGAAAGCATTGGTAGCTTAAATTAGAGGATGTGGAGAGAAGGAAGTGTATATGGAGAAGTACCAAATCCAATGGGAAGTTTTGGTGATCAATTTGTCATGGTGAAAACTTAAGCCCTTGTGGGTAAGTCCAATAAATGCTGAAACCCTTAATTATAGGATTGAAAGTAGCAACCCTCTATATGGACAGTTTGGGAATGTAAGACCTAGAAAATATTAAAGGTCTTCAAAAATTGTGTCTAGATATGGACTTAGTTTTTCACTTTGTTTAGAAGTTTTGAAGTTGTTTGCAGAAAGGTGCCTGATTAGGCCTAAAGCTTGTAACCCTAGTTTGGGTGAGTTTGGAGTGTGTGCTTGAACTCGAGTATTATCTCACTACTAATTGTGTTCTCATACATTGAGTTGGATTCAATTGTCTTGCTAGGAGAACCACTCTCCACTGGTGTTTGGTTTTGATCAATTTTGGATCAATTAGTATGGAAGGTGCAAGAAGACCTCTATGGAGAATGTAGTGAGTTGAGTTGATTTCTTGATTTATGTTGACAAGTTGAATATGGGAAGGATTGGGGAAAAGAATCCCTAGAATATTAGGGTTAGCTAAGAATCCTAATAGGCTAGAGAAGTGGCCTATAGGATACCCTAAAAGAAGATAGGGTTGTAAGAAATAATTTTCATTACATTAGATTGGTATCAGAGCAAGTTAAAGATTTTGGAGTTGGTGTATGTCTCTAAATACTGGTGAATCAGTAGGGGAGATCAACATGGTGACTTATGCAGAGCTAGCTAAGGAGATGGGTGAGAAAAAAGAGAAAAAAAGACTCCTTGAAGAAGCTGTAGAAGATATGAGAATCAAACTACAAGAAGTAGTTGATGCCAAGGATAGAGGAAAAGAAGTTGAAAGAAGTGACAGAGGTAAGAAGATTGTAGAGGAAGATATCATCCCTTAATGAGACCTTGTCTTGAATGAGGAACCATTCTTGAAAGGAATAAAAACCATAGGAGGAAAATCATTGGAGGGAGTACAACTATTTAGTGAAAAGATGGACATAGAAGCAGTAATGGAGTGGATTGAGGGGATGGAGAACCATTTTGAATGTGAAGGTGTAACCGAAGCACAAAAACTCAAAATTTGCAAAGTCACGGCTTAGAGGGTCAACTTTGACAAGGTGGAAGTATCTACAAGATGAGAGGGTTAGGATGGGTAAACAACCTATTGCTAGTTGGAAGACCATGGTGACCAAGGTAAAAAAAGAACTATCTGCCAGAGGACTATAAAATTTAACTTCATAGAAAGAGGCAAGACTTGAAACAAATGGACTTGGATGTGGCCTCTTATACAGTGGAATTTCAGAAGCTATGCCGAAGATCCAAGATTCCAGAAGAGGAACCAATCAAGGTAGCTAGATACTTGGGTGGTCTAAAGTGGAACATCCAAGAAGAGATAAGTTTGTGGAATCCAACCACTATTCAAAAGTGCCACCAATTATCTCTAAAGGTGGAAGAGAGGAACACAAATAAGGTAGACTCAAATCTTAGAGGTAGAGATCAATGGGGTCATAGAAGTGGTTATCATGGAAGAGGTAATGAACAAAGGAACCAAGGAGAGTCCAAATTGATAGAGCGTGGTAATGAAACTACTCCAAGAGGGGGTTATACCAGAGGAAGAGGCACTCAAGGAGGTTGTAGTAGAGGAAGGGGTTCAGGTAGAAGAAACTCAAATTTTGCAAGTATGAAATGTTACAATTGTGGCCAAATGGGTCACCCTTCCTATAGGTGTCTAGATAAGCCCACTTATTCTAACAATAGAAAGAGGATTACATATGCATAATAAGATACTAAAAGTGTCAAAGAACCAGAGGTTGATCACATTGAATAAGAAAAGGGAGAGAAATTGATGTTCAAAAGGGTTCTGATTAGAAAACTAGTAAAGGATGAGCCCAAGCATAGGAGAGAACTATTTAGGATCAAATGTAAGATCCTTGGTAAAGTTTGCAAAGTGACAGGGGATTCAGGCTCCACAAACAACATAATATCAAAGGAAGTTGTCAATAAGCTCAAGTTGACAAAGATACCTCATGTAAATCCTTATAAGGTGACATGGTTGAATAAGGGCTAGAGTGTGTTGGTGAATGAGAAAACTTGGGTGTATTTTTCTATTGTAGGGTACAAGGACAAGTTACTATGTGATATACTCCCTATGAATGCATTTCATCTAATCCTAGGAAGGGATTGGAAATATGGCAGAGGAGCAGTGTATGATGGGAAGTAAAACTCCATATCCTTCAAGAAAGGTGATAGAACTTTCAAAATACAATCTTTGTTGGAAGAGGATGAACCACAACCTAAGACTTGTAGTATCTTGTTAAGTAGTAGAAAGGAATTCATAAATACCCTTAAAGATGAAGGGAGTGAAGGATATGCCATATTTCTTAAGCCTAAGGAAGAGGAGAAGTAAAAACAAAAACCATTGCCACTAGAAATCAAAGAGTTTCTTGAAAAGTACAAGGATATTGTTAGTGATGGGACTCCTGCAACTTTACCTCCTGAAAGAGTGATAAGTTATCAAATTGACTTTGTACCTAGTGCACCATTGCCAAACAAGGCATCATACAAGATTAATCCAAACCAAAACCTAGAGATGGCCAGACAAGTGCAAGAGTTGTTAGATCAAGGGCTAATCAAGAACATTATCAGTCCATGTACCATACTAGTGGTCTTAGCATCAAATAAAGCTAGTAAGTGGAGGATTTGTACTAATTCTAGAGCAATAAATAGGATCACAATTAGATACATATTTCCAATTCCTAGGATAGAGCATTTGCTGAACTATCTTGCGGGGGAGAATTTCTTCGCTAAGTTAGACTTGAAAAGTGGATACCACAAGATTAGGATCAAAGAGGGGGATGAATCGAAGACAACCTTTAAGACTGTTGATGGGTTGTATGAGTGGAGAGTTATTCCATTTGGCCTCTCAAATTCCCCTAGAACATTCATGAGGCTCATGAATGAAGTGCTTAAGGAATTCACATGGATGTTTGTGGTAGTCTATCTAGATGATGTACTTATATTCAGTAGGACAATAGAGGAGTATGTGAAACATGTAGAAATGGTGCTCAAGACATTGCAAGAAGAGAAGTTGTCAATCAACCTTGAGAAATGTGAGTTCTTCAAGAAATAATTTATATATTTGGGATTTTTTGTATCCCAAGAGTCATTGAAGATGGACTCAAGTAAGATGGAGGCTATCCTAAATTGGCCCGCACCAACCACAGGGATAAAAGTTGGGAGTTTTCATGGGTTCTAGCCCAGTTTTATAGAAAGTTTATAAGGGATTTGAGTGGGATTTTTGCACCAATGCTAGACACCATTAAGGGTGTTCTAAAGAATAATTTCATATAAAGTTATGGAGCAAAGAAAACATCTGAAATGTTGAAGAAGAAAGTAGCAACACAACTTATCCTTAGAGTCCCTAGTTTTGATCAATTATTTACTTTGGAGTGTGATGCAAGTGGAATGACAATAAGGGGTGTGTTAAGCCAAGAGGGTTTAAGCCAAGAGGGTAGGCCAATACCCTTCTTTAGTGAAAAAATAAATGAAGCAAAGAAGAAATACTCTTCTTATGATTTATAACTATATACTTTGGTTCAGTCTCTTAGAAAGTGGAGACATTACTTATTGCCCAAAGAATTTGTGGTGTTTAATGATAACTAGGCCTTGAGCTACATAAACACCCAAGAGAAGCTCAGTAACATACATTTGAAGTAAATGGAATAACTTCAAGCATTCATGTTCATAATAAAGCACAAAAAGGGACAATTGAACAAGGTTGAAGATGCCTTGAGCAGGAGGTTGCTAACCATACAGGAAGTTTAGTTGAAGAGATTTGGGATAGAGAGTTTCAAAGAACTCTATAGAGAAGATGAAGACTTTGGTGAAGCCTATAAGGTATGCTCTAATTTTCAGAATGACTTCCATAGTAAATTTTTTGATTTCACCTTGCATAGTGGATTTTTGTTTAAGGGGAACCAATTGTGTGTCTCCAAGGGTTCCATGAGAGAAAATATCATTCAGGAGAAGCATAGTGGAAGCTTGAGTGGCTATTTTGGTGTGAACAAAAATTTAGAGTTAGTTCAAAGGTTTTACCATTGGCCCAAGATGGTGAGAGATGTAAACAAGTATGCTGAACAGCGTGTAGTGTGCATGAAAGAAAAAGGAGGGGCTAGCAATATAGGTTTGTACCAACCTTTTCCAATCCCTAACAGACCATGCGATTGTGCTAGTATGGATGTCATTGTAGGTTTACATAAGACAAAGCATGGCCATGACAATATTTATGTTGTGGTAGATAGATTTAGTAAAATGGGTCATTTCATACCTTGTAGGACTAAAAATCATGCCAACAACATTGCACACTTATTCTTTAAGGAGATTGTATGAGTCCATCGACCACCCCTAAGTATTGTCTCAGATAGAGATGTCAAGTTCATGAGCCATTTTTGGAAAACACTGTGGAGTAGATTGGGAACCTACTTGTCATTTGGTTTAGACTACCACCCTCAGACTAATGGTAAAAATGATGTGGTTAATAGAGTGTTAGGTAATTTGTTAAGGTTCCTAACCAAGGAGTATGGGCAAACATGGGATGTGGTCATTCCCCAAGAAGAGTATGCATACAATGAGAGTGTTAATAGAACAAAAGGTAGAAGCCCATTTGATGTTGTTTATGGGATGCACCCAAGGGGTGTATGTGAGCTTAGAGACCTTGGAGCCATGGAATATAGGATTGGTCATGCTGACTAATTCACTCAAACCATGAAGGAGATCTAAGAGCAGGTGAAGAAAATAATACAAGAGTCTACTCAAAAGTTGAAAGTTAAAATGGATGACAAAAGAAAATATTTTCAATTTGTAGTAGGTCATTATGTGATGGTACATCTGAACAAGTGAAGGTTGTAGAAGGGGATGCCTACCAAACTACAGATGAAGAGAGTGGGACCCTGCAAGATCTTAGCCAAGTATGGGACTAATGCCTATAAGGTGGATCTACCTCCTGAATTAAGCATCTCACCTATATTTAATGTGGAAAATTTGATAAAATTTAAAGGACCTTTGAAAGAGATGGATGTGAATAGAGAAGAGGTTGGCAAGGATGCAAAAACTGATGCTTTACCTCCAAAGATGCAAACTGAAGCGGATAGGGTATTGGATTCAAGGGTCAAGAAGAATAGAAGGCATAAGGTATACATGGAACAACTCATCAAGTGGAAGAACAAACTAGAGCGAGATGAAAAATGGATTGCTAATACAAATTTCAAGAAGATGAGAATTCTTGAAAACATTGTGTCCACAGGGGTGACATGATTTTCGTTTGTAGGGGAGTATGGTGCAGGAGCACCTAGGTAGGGCTAGTCGTTAACCTAGGCTCATAGCTTGATTTTGGATTATAGTGGTCTTAGCCAATCCACTAGTGAAATAATAGGACCAAATAGGTCCTAGGGTGTGTTGATTTGGTTAGAAGACTTAATTAGATCATTAGATGTTAGAAAGTGATGATTTGTCCAAATTAGGGTAATGTTCCAAACTCATGGAATCTTGGTTTTTATGCTCTGTAGAGTCTAGGAGAGATAATTTTAGCTCTAATAGGCATGTTAGTGCATTTGGTTAAGTTATGTGGTGTGTTGACCAATATAGAATGCAAGAATCAACAAAGTTGTAAACGTTGTCAATGTTGTCATTGACAACATTAACAACATTTCTTGCAATTATGGGTCTTCGAGAAACTAGTTGTGTAACTGTCAGAAAAATTTGGATTAGCACCATGGTCAACTACATAAGGCCTCCCCTCACCTATGTGTGGGGCTTGATGAATTTGGAAAATCAGTGTACGGACTGTGTATTTGAAAAACTAGTTATAGCTAAGCATTTTGTAGATATTTTGGTATTTAATGGATTGAAATCTGTACTACTGTTCGTGTGTAAATGGGTACCTGTCGAAACATACACAAACAATCAATAGATCATTGTATTAGCATCATGGGGTTAGTGAAAACATGGAAAACATATGAAACCCTCTAAAATCGATCTATTGCCTTCTAACTTAGGAGGAGTGTGACCAACAACATATCAACCCTCAGAATATGTTGTTGAATCAGTGACCAATACAACCTAGTATGAAGGATTTGATTAGAAACAAGCTAAATGATGAGATGAGCATGCAAACTAGCTCTAAAATGATGAAATAACACTAAAAATTTGTATGAAAATGAAATAACATGTAATCTAGAATGAAAATGGCAGCATAACAATGCAAATTTGATCTCTCAAGAAGGCTTATTTGCTCTCAAAACAGGCTTCTATTTATAGAAGAATGGGAGAGAGAGAGGGGGAAAAGGTTCATTTATGAGCTAGGAGGCCCAATAAATGCATATGTAAGAGCCATTAATGCCTAGGACATTAATAAGGCATGGGAGAGACATGGGCTTAAGGAATCTTCATTTAGTGAAGGTCATTAATAAGGCATGTGGGGGTGTAAGAGGAAGGCTTGAGAAAGTGGACCTTGAGGAGGGTCAAGCTTGAGAAAGTGGACTTTCTCAAGTGGGTGGAGTTGCTAAGCATTCCTTAATGGA
>MU226345.1:8702-25254 GCA_018584345.1 Thuja plicata | reverse complement strand
CTATCGAGTCTCACTTGGATAAGATGAGAACCTTTTCTGTTGTTGGACCAGGTGAACGGTCCTCCCTTCAGGGCAAGGTCGAGAAGGCCTGTGGTAGAAATAAATTCTGCCAGATCTCCCATACTGTTAGAGAAATCAGTAAGCCCCCCACACTTCTCCGAGGGGTACAGAGGACGGTTAAAATCACCAGCCAAGAGACAATTCATCGAGCCCACAGAGTCTAACTGGAGTTCTAAATCTTTCCACAGAGTGGCACGCGCTTGTCTAGTGTTGGCGGCATATATATTAAACGTGGTCCATTCAGCGCCAGCCTTTCTGAAAGAGACCTCTAGGTAGTTTGGGGAGGAATTAATTAGCTGCCCCGTTAATTTATACGGGTTCCAGAGTGTGGCAATACCACCTGACGCTCCCGTCGCCTCAGAATAATGAAATTCAGCTCCAGGCCAGAGGAGTGGAACCAGATTAGTAAAGGACCTAGCAGACATTTTAACCTCTTGTATTAAGGTTATTAAAATGCACGATGAATAATAATTCAAATTACATGTGGTTTCACTAATAAAAATATAAATGAAATAATCACGAAACTATTGTTTAAAAATTAATAAAATGGAGATCATTTGAATTGTTAAATAAACAAGTTATGTAGGGTGAAATAGTAGTAAAACATGCTATGTACTTGATTATTTGCATTACTAGTAAAATATTAGGTAGGGAAGATTAGTGGATAAAATAAAGATTTTGATTGATTATTCGGTGGTTCAGATAGAGGGATCGAATTTGATTTTGGAAGGGACTGGTGAAATAATTAATACCATGCATTAAACAACATTAACGGTTGCAGGGCTCGAGAAGAAGGAGTCGGTCCCTTTATTAAATATGGGTTTAAGGAACATATGGGCACGACCGAGAACAAAAATTACAGAAGATTTTCACAGAGAGAAGGGGTAATGACAGGTTTTGGTATTAGGAATTGGATATTTTAGAGAGGTTTCATGTAGATTTAACTGGGTAAAATTGGAGACATTGGAGAGGAGACAAAAGAGTTGAATCCATGTCTAATATTGTGGAAGCGGTTTGATTGCTATACTCCACTCCCTTACACAATCTGCCACAACAAGAGGTATGCCCGATTCCTCAAAAAATTAATTTCCTCGATGTTCCTTTAGATTCAGAGCACTCTACATTGAATGACCAGATGCTCTTTAATTTGGTTGAATCATGATATACGACCATAGCTATGTTCTTTGCATTTAAAGCTATGGGTTGTAGTTTCCTAAATTTCCATTACCCTTCATTTCATGACTGGAAATGTGCGATCTCAAATTCTTTAGTGGGGCGGTCTAACAATGTAGCTCTTTCGTGAGTCCTTCTGAGATAGGTATAAATCCCTTGTAGCGTCTACTCAAAGTTTATTTGTAAAATTAGATCTTACTCTTGGGTGCGCTAACGAGCTATGTTGGAACGTTGACATTTGCTGCTTCAACAATGATTTAAGTTAATCCTATCTTGTTTGCAATAGGACGCAACTTTAGATTCTTAGTTTAGCTACTTTACTTCTTCTCAGCTCCTAGTGTTGTTTTCAGCCCTAATAGCACAATATTAGCTGAGTCAGCTAATTCGTTGTTTCTTTCCATTCTTTTTGGTTATGTGTTGGTTCTCTACGCATTAGGATAATTCATATCCAGAAGTCCTTGTGCAAAGATTACATACTTAGGTTTATCGCCCTCTACCTCAGCTTCCATTAAGGCATTGTTCGTA
Organism: Thuja plicata; assembly: GCA_018584345.1. Lineage (NCBI taxonomy): Eukaryota > Viridiplantae > Streptophyta > Pinopsida > Cupressales > Cupressaceae > Thuja > Thuja plicata. The sequence continues at coordinate 23,496 of MU226345.1, read as the reverse complement.
CCTATTTCTTTTCATCTACTCCTTTGGAGATCATTTGTTTTTTAAATCCTTTTATGCATGGTTTAGTATCTGTGCGGCTGAGGCATGGTCTCAAACTAGGTGCAGCTGGAATATAGTGTTGTCAATCCTTCTAATGGATTTCTGGGTAGCACAATGCTTCCTTGAATCCCGTGAATTATGCATCTATATGCGATGGAACGCGCTAAAATTCATTTCTTCCCTCATCAGCGCCAGCATTTACCATATTTAGGGTTCCATTTTTCCTAGATGTAGCAGATTGATATTTGTAAATTCAACGTGATCTAGTTCTCTGCTGGGCGTTGACGTATATTTGCCTGCAACTACTTTTGTGAGCGCGAACATGACAACTTTAGGTTATAATTTTGGTTAATGTCATATATATATATAGTTGGAAAATGATGTTTTTCGAAGGTTATGGGAAACTTGAGGGTTTTCATTTATGACAATACATCTGATATGATGATCGCTTCGAGTTAACTACAGTTTTGGAGACACACTCTTCAAAATGACTAAGTATAGAAACATAAGGACAAAGTATAGCAATACTATTTTGGACAGCGAAGATCGTATATGATAGTTGATGACTTGTGAGCTTAAAGGAAGACGCTTTGGGATATGTATGACCTTCAGTTAAGGTCGCTTGTGTTTTGGTGTTGATCGCAGAGAGTTTGAGTGTTTTGAAGACATGCGAAGAGTGGAACAATGAAATAGAGCAAATGAACAATCACGATGATTGAGGGAGTAAAAGATAGAATCCAAACGCTCTAAGTTGGATTGTTATTGTGGATTACCTATACTTTGGTAGTATAAGGTTGCCGACATTGTAATTACTTTTTGTATAAGTATTTATTCTATTTTGTATTGTATTTGAGAGCCGACTAAATGATGTAACACATATATATGAAGAACATTTTGTTAAGCGAAGAGATAAAAGAGATGTTAGAGATGATTGATGGTAGATGCGAGATCATAGGTTGACAGATATTATTGAGAGCTACAACTGGAACTATCTAAGCATTGCAGATGCTTGTTTTTGTTAATTGCTGAGAAGACTTTGTAACAAAAGTATTGATTGTAAGAGTTGTAAGCTCAGTACACCCATAACAGGGTGTTGTATACCTTTAACAGGGTTGATATTCTTTTAACAAGGAAATGTACTATGTAATACTCAATTCCTAACAGGGCTAGGTCTCCTAAAATGGACATTATACTTTAGTGCCTGCTTATGGGTACCATCCCAAGTTGGGTTTTCCCCTGGCCAGGTTTTCGTCAACAAAAAACAATGGTGTTATGAGTTGTGTGTTATTTTCTTATGTTCTTTTCATTTCATCAACCTTATGATTTGTTTGGAATTGGTTTAAGTTTAATTTAAAGTGTTGTAATACTGATTCAGCCCCCTCTTGGTATTACTCAATCCTAACAATTGGTATGAGAGAAGTTGGCCCTTAGAGAGAAAGTTTAATAGATTAAGGGAGATCAAGCTGGATTCTGAAAGTTTGGAAGAAAACTTTGAAGCAGCACTTGAAGACCTTGACAAAGAAAAAAGCACAGACTGGTGACTTGAGATTCAAATTGAGAAGAGCTGAGGGTTTCATTAAGAAACTAAAAGATCAAATTAAACTTTCCATAAGTCTGAGACATAATCTTATGGTTCAAATAAAAGAGGACTCAAAAAAAGATAATTTAGATCAGATAAAACAGCTTGAACAAGAGAATGATACTCTAAAGCTTAATCATGAAACGATGGTTAAAGAGATTCGACAATAAAAAAATGCTAAAAAAAAATTTGAAGAAGCTTTGAAGCATGCTAATATTTTGATGGGACAAATGAAGACTGAACTTGATGAGTACATGAACAAGTATCGGGAAATTGAGAAATATAATTAGATCATAAAAGGTGAACTTGTTGAGGCAAAGAAACATATTGAAAGACTTCACATGAGTAGTGACCTGATCGATGAACAAAGAGAAAGAAAGAAAAAACCTAAAGGACACATGAATGGTGTTGTCTTCAATGAAGCTGAATATTCAAAGAATCAAGAAGAAAAATCTGATGCGAAGATTCAAGAAAGACCTACTTTTGAAGAACCTAAAGAATAGATCAAACCTTCCAAAGGTAGATGTTTTGGATACAACAATGTTGGATAGATGAAGAGAGATTGCAGAGGCAAAGCCCCTTTCAAACCTTTTTTCTAGTTATTGCTTTAATTTTCATGCATATGGGCACAAGAAAGAAGAATGTAGGAAACCTGATCAATCTAGATACTTACAAGGTAACATTAGGAAAGTATCAGTAGATAAAGCCACATGTTACAAATATAGTAACCTTGGGAACATCACAAGGTATTGTAAGTTATAGGAAAATCAAAATAGATCACCTCCTATATGTTACAAATGTAACAATCCAGGGCATATAGAAAATTTTTGTAGGTACAATAGAACAGACAACAAAAGAGCATCTCCTATGGATACAAAAAAGGATGACAGTGATACTGGTAAGAGTCTTGCAGAATACAAAAGTGCATTTGATAGGTTTTTCAAGAAAGAAGAAGATAGCAACAGTAATAAGGTATGGAAGGTAAAGGAGTCAAATGAGGTATTGGTTCAAGGAGAGACAGTAGATTCTACTATTCCTTCTCCTAATGCTAACATTGCTACATCGACCTAAATGACCGAGCATGAACTTAGGGGGAGCATTGGATGAAGACACCAAATTATATCCAGCCCTTGATTATGAGGAGTAAGCTCATGCAAGCTTGTATCTAGTGTATGTAGACATTATGGAACTTATATATATGATCGCAACATCTTAAGTTTCATATTTTGTGATCACGAGATTTGTGTTTGACTGGACATTGTGCAAAGTTAACTTTATTGGGTAAAGTACATTTTCTCACTTAGCAATGAATAAAAGACATCAAAGTTACTTATTTCATCACCATTTGAAGAGCAACGACCAAGGAGAGCATATTTTAGAACATATCAGACTACCAAGCAACGACATTCTCTGATTGATCAAAGTGGAAGTTCAAAATTCAGCGTGTTTAAGGTATTTAGACTATCTACTTAAGTAGAAGTTGTGGATGCACCATTGATTTATGATATTATAGATAGAAATAGATATGATTTCAAGAAACATCCATTTAAGTCTTGTCAGGATGACCCTGAAGGAGATTTTTCACAAATACCAAATGTCATCCTGCACGTAGAATATATTAGGGCATACAGACATTGAAAATATGAGACATTGAGAGACAAAGATTTTTAGAGAAATGAAGGACATGATTGGACCAAATGGTAAAATGGAGGATGAGTTCAAAAATCTAGATAACTTGAGCACTATGAAAATGATAGACATATATGAATTCAACAAAGAAGAATGGTTGAAAATAATACCTAGTACAGTTCATGATCATTTCATTTGGATAGGGGAGCAACCTGTAAAGATTTGGAGTCAGTTGATTGATGATATAACTGGGCTAGAAAACACTAGAGTTATCCCTGTCGCAGAAAAGAATACAAAGAAACAAGTTGAAACCCTAACACACTCTCAATGGGACAAATGAGCAATAATAATGAATGGAATTTTCTAGCAAGATGCAAGACTAGTTGTAATGATACTTAGATATAACCTTCATTGCAGTTGTAGACCTAATTCAGTCTCAGCAGGCGTTATTATGATGGCTTATAGGATGGTAAAGGAGAACAAAAAATTCAATCTATGCGAGGTTCTCGCACAATAGTTTTTAGAGAATGTGAAGATAATCAAGAAGGATAAATCTAAGGCTTTTAGATTTGGCTAAATTCTAGTTCATATGTATATCCATATTGAGCATAAGTGGCCTGGAATGCACCCTAGAGAATGGATGGAAAGCATACCCATAGTATTCAGATATGACAGAGTTACAAAAGACAAGACAACACATGGGTGGATGGATAACTATTTGAGATGATCAAAATTCTACAGAGGCAAATGAAGGAAAGAGTCATAATTCCTGAAGAGTTGGTCTTGAGATACAAGGATACAATATATTTTATGATTGAAACTAATTGTGTGTGTTTTGAAGCAGTTGAACTGAGAAAAAAATGATGTTACCCTATGGGCTTTGAAGTCAGTTCAAAATTTCTGGTTATGCATGTAGAACATGATTTGGCATCTGAAGTTGATACATCTGAGGAGAGATGGGGCACATATGAAGAGAAATCAGTGAAACTTAGAGAAGAATAGTATAGAGGTATAAGGAAGAGAAAGATAGAGAAAATGGTTAAGGCTAGAATGAGTAAGGAAGAGTTAAAGGAAGTAAGGATGATGATGAATAAGGGTGCTTCTGGATCAGCGAGCATTGGAATTGCAACCCCTCCATCTTCTGAAGGAAAAAACATAGTAAGTCAGACTTCTACTATTATTGACCTATCCACCACACCTGAGAAGACAACATTCAAAGAGACACCTAAGAGAATACCAAGAAGAACCACTAGATCAACCAAACCAAATAGCCCTAAGAAGAAAAAGGTTTAAGTGGAAGCTAAGAAAAAAGTTGAAAAAGAAACCACCAATGCAAGACAACTATGGAAACCAGACATGAAACTACTATAGAGAAGGATTATAAGAGATGGAAACCTAAACACATTAAGAAGATACTATGAGAGCTATGACTCTAATAGTCAAGTCTTGATAGATGATATGGTAATTAAATATCTACTTGTTTTCAAGAAGAACCTATTAGAGATAGATATTAGTATACTTGAGGAATTGTATTGTAAACTAGAGATTAAAAAACAACTCGTAGATATAGAAGATGAGGCAATTAGGAGTCAAGTATTGAGGATATGTTTCCAATAGTCTATGTATAGGAGAGAGAGAAAATACTTGAGGAACTCAAACCTTTGTTGAGAACTAAAGCAAGTTTAGTGAAAATTATAGGCAAAAAATATGATGAAGTCATAGAAGATACTCAAAAGGCAATAGATCAGATACTTATGAGCAACATTTCTGAGAAAACTTCACCTCATAAACCTACTATACCTACACCTATAGGAATTGGAGGGAGCTCTATGTCAGTGTAGGAAAATGTTGAGAAAAGAAAAGTGAGTACTGGAAAGAAACCAAATTTCTTTTTGTTGGTGTGCCTATGACCCTTGACACTTCACTTGATGAAAAATACCCATTTGAAGGAAACATTGATAATACAGTGGTAGATGAAGATAAAAGACAGGAAGAGGAAGAATAAAAAAGTGGAAGAGAAGAAAGAAGAATCAGAATAGAGAGAAGAGATAGATACACAAAAAGGAGAAGAGGCAAGAGTTTAAGGAAATAATGAAATTGACACATCCACTATTCTATTGTTGGAAAGCAAGGATAAGTCTATAAGCACAGATGTTGATAATATGGATGAGGATGAATTAATGATACTATCCTTCATCGCATTCATAAAGGAAAAAGAAAGATCTGAGTAGAAAGGAGAAAAAAAGGCTAAGGTAATTACTAGAGCAGTTGAATTTGTGAATAAGCTACTTCCAGTACCTATTTTTTTTCAAGGAAGATATGATGTAGAGAATCTGAATATGGAACCAGATGATTTTGATAGTCACTATTAGTCCTTAGTGAAGACCGTTGAAGAGAAGACAAAGAAAAGATATCTAGAGAAGAAGTTGAAGGAAGTATGTCAGTCTATTTCATGGGACTTGGGCATTCTGAGATGAACTACATCAAAGGCCAAAAGTTGTGTCACACATGAAAGGATGTTATAAATCTATTGTATAAACCCTATTAGACACATTCATAATATTGAAGACATTGTGGTGAAGAACAAGGCTCCTTTGGATAGCATGATGGACATTTGTGAAACCTCCTCACAATCTGTATTGGAGATGGACAAAGAGGTATCAAATATTTTTGATAATTTTAATGTCTTGGATATAGAAAGACAGAGAGTAATGAAAAGATTTGGTTTGTTGAAGAGTCTAATCACTCTCAAGCTATAAATTCTTGAAGTTCATCTATCAAATATGGAGAAGAATACATATTCATTAACCAAGTCTATGGCCATGGATTTGAAAGGTACAAAGACTTCATCCTATAAATTGAATGGATTGATACATGGTAGTCAATTTTTTATTGAGTCGTGGAATGAAGAAGTGAAGATCTTAGAAGATTCCTTTTGAGATGTTCTAAAACTGGTGAGCAAGCACTGAATTATACATTTTATTTTTTTTTAAATTTTGGGTACATCTTTTCCATTGTATTCATAGGGGGGAGAAGAGAAGAAAAATGAGAAAAGAAGAAAAATGTAAAAGTTCATAAGAGAAAAAGAGAAGAGAATAGTTAATGTTTGTTGAGACACTTACTCATTTTTTGCTAAGTGTTGCCATCAATGCCAAAGGGAGAGATTGTTGGCAAGTGATGTTTTTGGAGTGTTATAGGACACTTAAGGGTTTTCATTTATGGAAACACATCTGATATGATGATCACTTGGCGTTAAGTACAATTTTGGAGATACAGTCCTAAAAATGACTAAATATAGAAACAAACGTACAAAGTATAACAATATTGTTCTGGAGAGCGAAGATCATATATGATAGTTGATGACTTGCAAGCTTAAAGAAAGAAAAATTGGCATATTTATGACCTTCAGTTAAGGTCACTTGTGTTTTGGTGTTGATCGCAGAGATTTAGAGTGTTTTGAATAGATGCGAAGACAGTGGAACAATGAAACAAAGAAGAATAACAATCACAATGATTGAGGGAGTATAAGATAGAATCCAAATGTTCTAAGTTGGATTGTCATTGTGGATTACCTATACTTTGGTAGTAAAAGGTCGCCGACATAGTATTTTGTTTTTGTATAAGTATTTATTCTATTTTGTATTGTATTTGAGAGCTGACTAAATGATGTAACACACACATACAAACATATATATATATATATATATCTCTCTCTCTCTCTATATATATATATATATATATATATATATATGAAGAAGATTTTGTAAAGTGAAGAGGCAAAAGAGATGTTAGAGATGAATGACGGAAGAGGCAAGATCAGAGGTTGACATATATTATTGACAGCTACAACTGGAACTATCTAAGCATTGAAGATGCTTGTTTTTCTCATTATTGAGAACACTTTGTAATAGATTTATTGGTTGCAAGAGTTGTAAGCTCAGTACACCCCTAACAGGGTGTTGTATACCTTTAATAGGGTTGATATTTGTTTAAAATGGAAATATATTAAGTAATACTCAGCACATAACATGGCTAGGTCTTCTAATAGGGACATTATACTTTAGTACATTTTTCTAGGTACCATCCCCACCAGGTATTTCCCTTGGCCAAATTTTCCTCAACAAAAAATAATGGTGTTTTGAGTTGTGTTGTTTTCTTATGTTCATTTCATTTCAACAATCATATGGTTTAAGTTTAATTTAAAGTGTTGTAACATTGATTCAAACTCTACTCACCATGTATTTAAAATAGATCCCTATATTCAACCCAAAAGTGGAAGATGGATACAAACAAAGATATTAGAACAATTTTAAGATATTAAGTTTTATAGTTCATTATGTTGTGTAAGATATTTTTTTTTAGATTTGAATGTATTAAGTTTCTATTAATTTATCTGTACCATATTTGTAATTTTTGTCATTAGAAACAAATTAGAAACTTCATCAATAATTAAAATCATAATAAAAAACTTTGATAAATTTTTTTAACACATTTAAATTTCATAATAGTATTATATAAGATACATAATTAGATTTTCCACCTTCATTCTTGAGTGAAAGAAATTGCTATGAAAGAAATTGTTAGATTCTATTATCAGCTCTGTACTTAATAGTGCATAGTTTTCAAATTTATAACTTGTCACTAAATACATCATCTTCATGTTTTGTTTATTTATTTATTTCTTTGTTTTGTTTTATTTTTAAATCACATTTTTTCAAACATTACGTGAGAGAAAGATACCCATGGATTAGAATATATTTTCAGATCTTAGTTATATTGTTCAATATTCCATTCCAATATGTTATTATTATTATTTACTTCTATCTTAATATATTGAAAGTAGATTATTAAATGTTTTCTAATAATGATGTTGTAACCAATTACTTCTAGATTAAATTACAGTGTCACTTGAAAAAGTGAAGTAATTTTATCTTCATATGAGTATCATTTTGTTTTAATTTATATCCTCATTTAACATTAGTATCAAATTTACGTGGAATTAATTCCTCATTAGGTTATATAAATTTCTATGTAGGTTTCATTAGTTTAAAGGTCACGCAATGACACTCTCCATTAGTTGAAATGTTAGCTCTAGATAGTGATTGCTAGGGAAATCCTCATATAGTTGAAAGGCCATGCGATGACACTCTCCTATGCGTATCATCATGTCCTCTCCAAGTCATCCTTATGTTGCTTCTAGTATCCCATGAGTAAGCTTTGAGCCTTGTCAGTTATCTTGGATCTCTTTCAATGTCACCCTTGGATTTTGTTATCGATGCTTGTGTCCTTGAACTTGTGTTATTGTGAAGTTGTGTATTATGGTATGAGATCTTTAAAGAAATCAACTACAAAGTCTCTATGTGTGATGTAGGAAAGGCCATTAGAGATGAACCCCTATGACTTTAGGTCTAGCCCTTAGGATTATTCTTTTTCATTTGTAAACTCTCATTAAGTTTTCAAGAAAGTTATTTATGATCTTGTAGTTTATGTTCATGTATTATGTTGATACAAAATCTTGTTATTATTAATTTCTTTAACCAAAAACAAAAAAAAAACATTTTTTGTTACATATTAGACTTGTGCTGACGGTTCGTCGGCCTCGATATTATACATATACATATACATATACATATACATATACATATACATATACACATGCATATACATATACATATACATATACATATACATATACATATACAAATTCCTTTCTAGGTTCACAATCTATAATTTTGTTTTACTTTTGCATCTTGCTTCCTAATAATGCATCATGTAGTGTTATCTGAAATGATGATGCTAAAAAACAATTGTTACACAATCGAACCCAGAAAAATGTAATACGTTTATATGGATTTTTAAAATCTGATTATTTTGGAAGATGTGAGAATAAATGTTATACACCGTTCTAATGTTGATATCAGATTGAGAAAACCAAGTGAAGAAGAGGTTATAACTCTCACAATCCATACTATAAACCAAACCAAAAGTAATTTTAATATGAGGAATAGAGGGGTTAATTCAAATCAGGGTAAACCTGGGCCGAGTTGGTCTTTAAAAGAACCAATAGTTATCCAAAATACTACTAAGAGTGTCAATAATACTAAAAATAAATGTAAAACACCGAAGGCATAGCATGTGCAATTTGATGTGCCAAAAAGGAGTTAAAAGTGGATATTGGAGCAAAGGAATAAAAATTAGATAATAATTCTAAGGCTCCTTATTCAAATGAGAAATATAAGCATGCCAAAAATTATATCAATAAAACAAGTCCCCAAAGAGTGTCAAATGCTCCAACATTCGACATGGCTTAAAGTCTATCATAAATGAAGGTTTTATTTCCTTTAATGGAATTGCTTAAAATAGAAGAGCACATGAATGAAACATTTTGTTTTGTTCAAATGTATGAAAAAAAAAACATTAGTTAATTCCAAAGATACAATTAATACTATTAAAATTGAAGGAATTAAAACTCTAGAGGTTTATGTGGAAAAAGAAATAACTAAAGAGTCATCTTAAGTTGACCCCTTGTATCTTACACTATTTGTTAAAAATAGATTTTTAACAAATTGTATGATAGATTTAGGAGTTGCAAAAAATACCATGTCATATGGTATGATAAAATATTTAGGCATGTGGGTGGATACTTGGTGCAGGGGCATCTAAGGTTCTTGGAAAATCTATTGCAATAAAATTTTGCATTACTTTGAAGCTCAGTTGAAGGATATAATTCTTAGTTCGAGTACTCGGTTGAAGGTTTCTCGATCACTATTGTTGGTTCAGCGGCTGGTTGCTTTGTCTCAGCGGGTTTTTGCTTGGGCTCGGTGACTATTTGGCTTGATGGGTTAACCGAGTTGGGTTTTTTTAACTCGATTTCTTTTGGCATCTCGATCTTACCGACGGGTTTCGATGTCTGTTACTGCCGCTTGGTAGTATCACCGAGTGAGTGTCTGCTAGTCGATGGTCTGTTTCGCCGAATGGGTACTATTATTTGGATCTATAGGATGACTTTTAGGATTGATTAATACTGAGAGGGGGGGTGAATCAATATTACAACACATTAAATTAAACTTAAACCAATCCCAAATAAACCATATTCTTACAAAAATGAAAATAACATAAACAAATAACACACAACTCATAAAACCATTATTAATTGTCGAGAAAATCCTTTCCAAGGGAAAACCTCATGGGGGATGGTACCCACAAGCATGCACTAAAGTATAGTGTTCCTGTTAGGAGACCTAGACCTATTATGAACTAAATATTACATAGTACATTTCCTTGTTAAAGGAATAAAAACCCTGTTAAAGGTATACAATGCCCTGTTAGGGGTCAACTGAGAGTACAAATATTACAACAAATTTTTTTTGTTACAAAGTATTCTCAGTAATGAACAAAACAAGCATCTGCAATGCTTAGATAGTTCCAGTCAAGGCTCTTCAATGTTTTTTGTCATCCTCTATTCTGCCATTCACATATATATCTTTCCTTACTCATTCACATATATCATACATATGTTTACTTTACAAAAAGGCTTCATATATATATATATATATATATATATATATATATATATATATATATATATTTCATGATCAACAAGTCGGCTCTCTTTAATTATTACATAGTCAGCTCTCAATAAAAATTAGAATTAATAATGTAAAGAGAAAAAATATAGCGAGCACTCTTACATAACAAAAATATAGGTTATCCAAAGTCCTAATTTAACTTATCTTGTCAGGAGTCCATGACATACTCCTTAAATCATCGCTACTATTCAACTGCTATGTTACATTGTTTTGTTGTTGTTGCATTTCTTCAGATCACTCTAACTTACAGTTATCATCACCCAAACCCAGTCAATCTCAGGTTGATGTCATACTTAATCCATAGTATCTCCCTCTAAGCTCTCTCATCACCAATCATTGTACTCAATCGTCGATACCCAAAGCAATGTTGTCATACTCTGTATTTCTACTTCTATACTTAGTCATTTTGAAGACTGTATCTCCAAAATTGTACTTTGATCCAATCGATCAATATACCATATATTTTTCCTTAAATGAAAACCCATAAGTGTGTCATATCATACAAAAATCATCACTTTCCAACAATCTCTCCCTTTGGCATTGATGGGAACACTTAGTAAAAAATAAATAAGTGTCCCAACTCAATGTTCTTCTTTTTCTTTCCTTATATATATATATATATATATATATATATATATGTATGTATGTATGTATGTATGTATGTATGTATGTATATATATATATACGGGTAAAAGCACAATAATCTGTCATCCCTAAGGACAATTCGGGGTGCTCATTCGAGTTATACTCGGCTAAGTCCCACATGAATGAGTTCACGTGGGTGCTATGCGGTGCTAAGTGGTGCCTACGTGGCCTGGTACTCTCGGCCGAGTATATGAATCTTTTTAAAACCCCAAAAATAGTCCGCTAACCCCTCATTTGCACTTTGAGGGGCTAAGATTCAGCATGTGAAGGTCAAGAAGAAAACTCGACTGAGTTCGAGGTAGGTCCCTTTTTTTTTTTTTTTTTAAATGTTTTACTGTATTTATGAATATGTGTAAAATGATTTTTTTTTATCTAGCATTATAATATAATTGTTTTTTTTCTTCATTTTCTAGAAATGAATTTTTTAAGGTTGAATATAATTGATGTTATTTCAAAACATTTAAACGCAAACCCAAACTTAAATGCAAACTCAAATTCTTAAACATAAACGCAAACCTAAATCCAAAATTCTGAAACATAAATACAAACCCAAATCCAAAATTCTGAAACATTTATACGTGTAAACTTTAAAGAAGGTAAAATCATATAATTTAACCATAACATAAACTAAAAACATAACTATGTACCATTTGAGATTATGTAGGGAATTAATTTAAGATATATATGACTATATTTATTACTTAAGAACGTGCCAAAAATCTTTGTCAGAACTTGATCATTCTATCTACATTTTCATTACGTACTCAATTTTCATTATTAGTACATAACAAAACCCTAGAAGTTTTACGTACTAGGTTACATAAATCAATTTTTATATAAATTGAAATCGTAAAATCACTTAAAAGTTATACATACATGTGGAATCTTTTTTTGATAAATATTTGTGCTTAAGGGGATGTCATGAATATTTTTGTTCAGATGGACATCCATATATATTATGTACAAATATTTATGTTACTTTACATGTACATGTGTGCAATTTTCATTGTTTAAAATTTCTAAACTTTTGTTTAAAAAAATGTTTCATGTTGAAGATGTAAATTTAATTTGTTTTTAAAATTTAAATATGTATGTAGATCTAGATATTTTTTAATTTAAAAAAATGTTCTTTTTCAACACATCTACATATGTATATTTAAATTGATTTCTTGTATTGAATGTACACATGTATGTGTCCACTTGCAGCGAGTGTACTTTTTATAGACTCTAGATATTACATTTCTACATCACATGGCTTCTCCTGGTTCAGACCCTAGCATTCATGATAGTCAGGCCTCACAAGCATCATCAGGCCACCATGATACCCCACAAAGTCATGATGGTTGAAAACAAGAGACTATGACAAGGATGCACGCCACTCTAGCTACGCTAGAGAGGATGTTACAAAATAGTGCTACCCTCCCTAATAGGGAGAAATTGATTTCCATTCATACAGAGTTGATGAGTATGATTCAGAAGGCTAAATCATACAATCCATATCATGATTCGTCTATTGGTTCTTTTTACCATAGCCTATCTAGCACTGTTACAGGTACTGTCGATTGGACGACAGTTGATGGGGATGTTACTGTTACTCAAATTAAGAACATGTTTGAGACCCGTTACATAGATAAGAAAGTGGTTAGAGCATATAGGGTCACAAAATGTACAAATTATTTAGTAGCTCCTTTTATGTATCCCAGATGGTTTAAAGCCCATCATATGTGGCCCCAAAAGGATGAGGTGCCCTTATATTTCTTCAAACAATTATTTGCAGAGTTCCATTTAGGGCATGATGTTGATTACACAGATTTACCTCCACATGCTATTCAGGGTCAGGGGAGATACCAGGATAAGTGTAGATGACCTGATGCACCACAACCCCCTAGTAAGAGGGTATTGGTGAGTCAAAACCTTTTGGTTCTTCCAAAAGGTTTGGAGACCTACAGTGGAGCAGGATAGGTTGCTACTAAGGATGCATGTGTAGATATATTTTCTAGCATTTCCACCATCGCGACTCAGGTCGATGAGTTGTCATCTGATCATGTGGGTAGTTACATGCTTAGATCCTGGATGAGCGTAGACATTGATCCTTCTATTCCATTTTACAATCCATACATTCGATATGATCTTCCCACTCCATATGAGATATTACGGCTACCAGAGGATTGTTTGTGCGACATGAGCTCTAGTTTAGTCAGTTATCTCCTTGCAACTTACTAGCACATTTCTACAACACATGGGGTTCCTCCACGTGATATTTATGCATTTGTTCAAGGAGAACAGGCCTTGACATCCTCGACATGTAGTAGTCAAGGACAAGGAAATGCAAAGGCAAGTACCTCCAGACAGGAGGATGTCCAGATACATCCTATAGCTCCATGATAGAGTGTGGATGATCTTACACCGCCTCGACATCATACACAGGCTCCCCTATATCAGACACCTATGATCTCCTGATTTCACACTAGATTCTCAGATCTGCTTATGGATGACGACATTGATCTTGAGACAGTGTCCTTACATTCTTCTGAGTTATTTGACATTGGAAGTGCATTACACCAGGTACACTTTAAAGGTCATTTAATTTCAAGATTCAAGAACAATCAAGTAATTTTGTACATTTATTTTATTTATATCAATTCCATTGATATATATATAAATTTAACTATATATATTTTAAATTGAATTTCAAACCAGGCACAAGACACTACAAAGGGCGCTGCATATGGAGATTTAGAGGAGCCTGTTGATCTGATTCATCAGGATATATAGGTAAAATTTAATTTAAATTATTTTTAAATAGTTTATTCATTTTAAGCTCAGTCTGGATTTAAATATATTAATTAAATTTGTTTTAAAATTGTTATGTATGTATATTTGTACATATACAGACTCAGGTCTAGTGGGATAACGATCCACATAGGCCTGCACAGAGTGGTGATCATGGCAGTTATTGATCTAGATTTACACATGAGAGATCTATATTATATACGTGCACATCTATTTTACATTGATAGTACATTGATACATTGATATTTACAGGTCCATTTACATTGTACATTGTTACATGTGTCATTGTTTTATTTTGATCTACATATATCTAGATATTTGTACATTGTTAAATGCAGCTTTACATTGATCTATGTATGTATGTGTTTTTTACATTGATGCATTGATATTTATAGGTGGACATTTACATTGAACTATGTTGATGTTGTACACATGTATTTTTTATGTTTTATATGTTGATCTAGATATCAAGATCAAAATCAATTTCAAAATTTCAATTTCAAATTTCAAACTTCAAACT
>MU226344.1:124178-145412 GCA_018584345.1 Thuja plicata | reverse complement strand
ATACCAAAACAATGTTAATTTAAATATCATTAATTACTTGAATATGATACTGTAATAGAAATCTTCATTTAATATTTACTATTTAATATTTAATGTTCATCTATAATTAATGATTATATTTACTATTAAATATTTAATGTTCATCAAGTCAAATCTCGTAAGGCTTAATCTTTAGGACTTAGGCAGGAACTAGACGCTATGCGTCCTTGTTAAAATCGATTTCAAGAATGCATATAATTTTATATCAAATAATTTTAATTATTAAATATTTATTTTAAGTAATTGACTTCAAAATTTAATAACAAGGTGAATAACAATAAATCTTATTATTGCAATAGAATTTAAAAAAAATATATTAATATTTCTTTTTAATTTGTAAAAAAATTCGATCAAAATTTTTTCAAACAACTTTAATAAAATTTTATATCAAAAGTAAATAATTTTAATAATATTTTTGCTTTAACAATGTAAATATAATTTATTACTAAATATTATTTATCACAAAAGAAATAAATGAGCAATGCTAGGGTTTTGCTTGCAGTTGTTATGTACATTGAATCTTATGTTCTGGTGTTGTCATACTTACTACGGGGATTTTAGTTTTATAATGGTTCCGACAAACTTTATACCAATAGTTAATATTGGTGTTGGGGTTTGACAGACGTTCATGGCACCTCTGAACAAGTGGTCTCACAAGTTCATTCTAAAGGTGTTTCAAAAGGTATGATCTCAAGGACTCTTGATGTTGTTTTACCTTTGTAGAATTTTGATAGTGTCTATGACTCGGTAGAAAAGTATAAGTAGGAGATATTTTTCACAACAAGTCAAATTGTGATTTTGCTAACTATGTAGTTTTTTGAGTCAAACTCATTGACCAATGTTTCATGAGTAGTGGTTCACAAGAACCCATCTCTCATGAGAAAGAATAGAACACTTACGACTCATTGCATCTAGGTGATGTTCATGGCCCATCCTAGTACTACTCCAACTCGAGTGTGCTTAACTACAAAGTTTTCTCCATGGTTAAATCCACTCTATTTGCAACCCCAATTGCAAAACCTTTAGCTAGTGTTGTACCTAATGAACGATTCATTAGAAAGCCCCATAAGCTCATAAATTGATAAGTAGGAGATACTTTGTGGGGAAGGCTCCACCTGAAAGAATTTTGTATGATTAGATTGTCAAAGTCAGGGCTCCTCATGGGGTTTGGCTTCATGGTGTTTTGCATCTCTCCCAGGGTTTCACTTTGTTCCATTTCTCCAACCCCTGACATGTTGAGTGTAACCTAAAAATGCGCAATGGTTTGTCTAGTCTTCCTTACCAGTTTTCCAGCCATGATCACAAGACTTTAGTGTCTTAAATGAAAAAATCTTAATGTCCCCATTTGAATAGATTTTCTTAGCTTACCCTTGCAGTGTTGGCCATTCCTAGAAACTATTGTCCAAACCCTTGGTAGGGTGGTCTGCATTAAGTCAGATTAGTTTTTTCAAGCTCATCCCCCAACAAAGGTTTGTGTAGAAGTTGATTTATCTCGCACCCTTAAAGAAACCATTTATATTCAGTTGGGTGATCAATGTTTCTCCCAACGAGTTCTTTATTTGGATCTTCCCAACATCTGTTATTATTGTCAACCCTCTAAGCATAAGATTAAGGATTTCCCTCTTGTTGTTCCTAGGACAAAGTCTCCACCAAAGGAGACAACCCCACCTTGGTCTTTTGAGGGTGCTAAAACAGATGAAGGATGGACTACAATGGTGTGCAAAGGCAAAGACACTTTGACTTTGTCCAGAAGCAACAAAATGTGGTTGTTTCATAGCAACCAATGTAATAAACAACCAAACCTAAGTTGGAAAGAAAATGACATGCCGACACAAGGGTTTCAAGTCCTAAAGTTTAGGGTAAGAATTCAATTGAGAGTGGTTCCTATCCCATGTGGGTTTGCACTCCTCAAGCTGCTTTGGCAGCTTCCTCTCAACCCTCTTCTTTAAGCCACTCTCACAACCATCCCGGGTGAAGATTTTGGGAATGGAGATCTACAAAAATGCTAGGTGACTCCAGGGGAATCTTACCCTAGTTTTCAACTAGCCAAAGATATTTTGCAAAATAGATTCTACTCTCTCGGGGTGAGGATGTCATGCATGTGGTTGTCTCCAGAATTAAATGTCATGGAATGTAAGAGGTCTTACTAACATCGCCAAAAAGTTTTCTGTTAGGGATACTCACCAAAGGTTTCTTAGTATTGATGTTTTTTTTTCTTCAACAAGAAAAAAATTTAATGTTCATGTTAACAGTTGTATGCTATGTTATTTGGCCTCGAGTAGCCATTTTTTTGCTTCTTTGCACAAAGCTAGCAGAGGAGGAGTCACTACTCTCATTTCTCCTTAATGATATTCTTCTATTTTTTTTAATCATGAGTCAGGCTCTACGTAGAGAGTATTCTAGGTCCTCATGTTAGTTAAAAATAATTCCTTTGGGATCATTAATATTTATTCTCCCAATGATGTTGTTGAAAGATCTCAGTTGTTGCGATGGATAGTTGATTCATTGCAGCCTAGAACTAGGGTTATGTGTGAGGATTTTAATATGGTTGATATGGCTTCTGACAAAGAAGGCATTCTATCTTTTAGATGGACAATTGGAGAACGTGAGGCTTGGTTTTACATGTACAATAAATTAGGCCTTTTCAAAGCCAATGTCAATCATTGTCATTCTAATTGTATCTAACACACTTGGTGCAAAGTTTCAGAGCTTGTCTTGAAAGATTTTTTAAAAGGTTAGATCTTTCCATGATCTCGACTTAATATTTTTTTCCTTTGGAAAAAATCAAGATCTACCTATTTTACCTCTTTTTGAGGTTACTTTGTCAGGCCACTATCCTATAAAGTTGAGCAATGAATGGAAGACAACTCATAAACATCCATTCAAGACACAATTATTTTTTAATACATAACTGTTGAATCATCAATCCACAATGACCCACATTCAACAAGTTTAGAATCTTTAGCCCAGGTCCACTCAACCAACTGGTTGGATTGTGTGGTAGAATGATGTCATCTCACACACTGCATAGTTTCTCTTCATTTATAGAAGACAATTAGTCATGTACCATCAACAATGCTATGATGTGACCACGAATTATCTATGTGCTTATTTTGAAGTCCTAGGTTCAAATCTCTTTTGCCTTGATTTGTTGGTTAGGGTTTCCCAACTATGCCACCAAAAGAAAATTATTGGTTATCTTACTATTAGAGGAGCTCAAATAAAGGCAAAACTTCACTAGATTAAGGTGGGTGACCAACCTTCTAAAGATTTTTTTCCTACTCTTATAGCTCATCATTCTTCTCCTAGTATTAAATGTATCAAAGATGACCAGTTAGTGCTCTATGAGCCATTCGATACCCCTTAAGCCTTTGTCAGACATTAATAGAAGGTGTTCATTATGTATAGAAATTCTCCTACCAGAGATCAAGCCTTGAAGGAACGTCTTGTGGTTGTTCCTTCTTAGCTTTCAGATACTTATAAGGTTTTTTGTGATCAACTGTTAACCCTTGAGGATCTTAACGAGGTTATTTCATACATGGCAGATGAAAACACTCCTGGGTGTGATGGGTTTCCATGTGAATTCTACAAAGCCTTATGGCCTTGTGTGGGTCCTAACCTCCATAAGGTCTACCAGGAGACTTTTCATGTTCAATCTTTGAGTCATCTCATCAACAAAGGGAATACCAAATTCATCCCTAGGCTGGGGACCCAGAGTACATATGTCATGTGCGACCCATGACTTTATTGAATATCTCATGAAAGATCATTGCTAAAGCCCTAATGCTTAATATTTTCCATCACTTTCCCCTTATTGTTCATCCAGAATAGACCACTTTTTATAATTTGAGGTTCATCCTTGATAACATTGTTCTTGTTGTCTAAGAAGGCATAAAATGGGCTCGTTATTCTAAGTAGAATGAAATTTTTGTCAAAATTGATTTTCTCAATGCCTATGATCGTATTGAGTGGCCTTTTTATGCTTTTTATGCTCAAAGCCCTTGGGTTTGGGCCTTTCTTTATTCAATTAATTCATATTATTTTTGGTGATACCTCAACTTGTATCACTATTAATATCTGACAATCTAATACTTTTCCCTATTTAGATCTATTTTCCAGGGTTTTCCTTTGGCCCCTACTCTTTATGTTCTTGTTTCCAAAGGCTTGGCTATCTCTTGGCCTCTACCATTTTAGCGGGCTATGTCAAGGGAATTTTCCTGTTTGAGTCATCTTAATAACTTATCAATGGCCATTTGGCTGATGAATCTTTCCTCATGTTGATTAAGGAGGAAGATAATATCCACATTTCTGTTCATTGCCTTGACACTTTCTCTCAATATTTTGGGTCAGTGATTCAATGGTACAAAACTAACTTGTTATAGGCAATCTTTCCTTCTTGCCCCTTTTCTTTCCAAGGTTCTATTGTTAACCTCTAGAACATGGTGTTGTCTTGGATAGATAAAATTTTTTTTTATTGGATTACGAAAGAACTTTCTTTGGCTAGTAAGTTTTAGATTTGTTCCCAAGTTTTGGCTGCCACCCATGTGTACAATTATTCATGTTGGGCTCCCTCAAAATTCTCATACAACAAGCTTGGAAATATTCTGTTACCTTTTATTAGCTATTAGAGTTGACCACCATAGATTTCACAGAGTTTCTTGGGATTGGTGTTTCCTTCCTAGCAAGTATGGAGGTCTTGGCATCTTAACCACCTAGAGACAAGATCTAAATTTTGTGTACCAAATGGGTTATATGAGCCATTTATGGAAATGAATCCTGGAAAGCCCTTCTCTGACATTGTATTTATTTAGGCTACCTAGTCCATAGACCACCTTGGAAGGGGATTAGCTTTCAAATCCTCTTTATAATGAAAGATACAATCTAGATCTAGGGCACTTTTAAGTGCCAAAAGGATTTGTAGGCATGGGAGGCTATCAGACCTTCACTTCGTCAAGATGGGGATGGGTTTTATGTGATGAACTATAACTATTTATATGGTTGAAGTCATTTGTTAATATTCAACCGAGTTGCAGAAGTGATGATAAAAATTATCAGTTAATGTATTGTCATTGATGTCAACTTACTTGAGTATTATTATGGTGGAGAAAATTTGTTATGTATTGAAGATTTGGAACAAACAATGTTTATGTGGTCTAAAAAATGAAGAATTCTGTATACACCGAGTAGCAGTGTAAACCGAGTTAAACATAGTGTATACTGAGTGACAGTATTAACCGAGCAGGGGATTGCCGACACAACTATTGATCAAGCAATTAATTCAAAATAAGACCAACTAAATGTTGAGCTGGCAATTGATGATTTCGAGGTAACAGATAAAGTTTTTTATTTGATCAAATGGTTATGAAAATTCAAGGAATATCAGATGATAGAGATTGAAACATTTTTTTAACACAAAAAAAGAGGAAGGATCAAGAGGGAAAAATGAATGATGGAGATTAAGTGGCAAGATTTGAAGGATAAAAATTAAATGATACATGATGTCTTATTTAAGAGACAAGAGATTCATTTTTGAATTGTGCAAGTATTGATAGATGCTGAAGCATACATGCAAAATTGATGCATGACTGATCAAGCTAGTTAAAGATAGAACTGAGTGTAATTATGCAGACATCACAAAGAAAACAAAGGATAACCGAGCAGAACAATGATGAAGAATGAGATGAACTAAAGTGAATAAAATTGATTAGAGGTATTATATACTTAGAATAGATATGAATATCTGCACATCAGAGTTGTATTTGATTTAGATCATTAATGTATCAGTTTAACCATTGTTACAGATAAACCTCTTAACCGAGTGGGATAGTGAATCCTTATTATTATATTCAGAGAATGTTAATTGTTTTCTTCTTGACCCCATAGTGAATGCATGGTCAAGAGAGAACTAGTAGTTTTAAATCCTCTAACAAGGTCACATTTAAAAGTGTGCATTGTAACCTTTAACAGGTTTGGCTTTTCACTGAGCTCACTTCAGAGGAGTGTAAATATTTTGGGTTACCGGTCCCAGGTGGTTTTTCCCTTAGCAGGGTTTCTGCGTTAAAAATATATGTGTCAATGTGTATGAATGTTGTGGATTGTTAGTTTAGTTTATACTCTATGTTATTGACCTATATCGGTAGTTACAGTATTAATTTACTGATACTCAGTAAACACTATTGATGAAAGTTTAAGTTTATAGAATACATTTTCACTGAGTTGAATTATATGATTGAATTTGTTTTTTATACATCTAGAGAAATTTGGAACTGTAGGATAATTTAGTGAGGGCACTAATTCTAACTGATTCACCCCCCTCTTAGTTATTCTAATAATTGGTATCAGAGCAATCAGTGCTTATCAGGTTGCTGCAGTGCTTATTAGTGCAGGAGTGCTTATCAGAAAGTTTTCAAGGACTTGAGATAAAGATAACAAGATGTATAAGAGAGATGCACCTAAGATAAACAAAGATAAATTACAGACATGGAAAAGTAGAATGAGATTATACCTTTCAGGAATTGCAAGCAACATTGAAGATTTTTTGGACAATGAATTCATTCTACCCACTGGAGCTTTGACAGTAAATCAGTTGAAAGAAAAACATGAGCATAACCTTATCATGGTGGAGATTGCCTCTTCACTTACCGATTCTGAATTTGAGGACATCAAGATTTGTACAAGTACCAAGTATATGTGGGATAAGCTTACAACAATTTATGGAGGAGATGTGAATGTACTAAGAGCCTTCGTGGATAGTTTGATGACATGCAAATGAAGGAAGGAGAGAACATCACACAATGTAACACCCGACTTAAATTAGTTGTGAATGCCATTCTAGGATATGGTGGAACCATTGATGAAGAAAAAATTGTGTGTAAGATTCTTAGAACTCTAGTGCCTATCTATTCTACAAGAGTCTTTGCAATTCATGAAATGAGAGCTGCACTTGGAAATAACATTACTATTGATAGTCTTGTTGGAAGATTGATTTCTTTTGAGTTGAATAACTTTGACAACAGTATTATACCATCTATGGAATCTGCATTTATGTCTACTTTGAAAATTTGCAAATCTAGTAGCAAAGACATAATCAGAAATAATAGTGATAGTGACAGTGATAGTGATGACAAGGAACTAGATGAACTTGAAGCTTTAATGGTTAGAAGAACACACAAAGCTAAAGAAAGATATAAAGGTAAAATACCTTTGATATGCTTTAACTATAAAGAGATTGGACATTTTGCTACAAGATGCCCTAACAAGAAAGATGACGATAGAAATGATAGTTCTAATGACAGAAAGGATGACCGAGATTTCAAAAACAACCGATAGTATGACAGAAGAGATATATGACATTACAAGGATAAAGGTAAGAAAACTTGTTACATTGCTGAAGATAATAATAACAGTAGAATTGAAAGTGATGAAGCTATTGAGACAGTCTTTGTAGCACTTAAAGATGATTCAGATGAAGATGAAAGGTATGTAGAAAAATCACTTATCTCTAAAGTTAACAAACATTATATTTGGGTTATTGATAGTGGCTGTACACATCACATGATTGGTGATAAAGGTAAATTTGAATTTCTTGAACATTATGATGGAGGATCAATAAGAATGGGAAATGATACACCATGTCAAGTAAAAGAAAAAGGTACTATTATGCTGAACAATCAAATCAAATTTGAAAATGCTTATTGGGTAAAAGGACTTAATTACAATCTATTGAGTGTTTCACATTTGAATAACATAGGACACCGAGTTGCATTTGAGAACAGAAAAGCAAGAATCTATCATGGAAAAGGAAAATTGATCGACACTGGTGAACAATAAAGATGTAACTTGTTCTATCTTGACATAGCTGAAACTACTTGTTTATTGGAAAAGAATAAAGATATATAGCTATGGCATAAAATACTTTGTAAGGTAAATTTTGACAACATGGTTAAAATTAGTAGAAAAATAAAAGTTAGAGGCTTATCGAGCTTAACTAAACCAAACCATGTAATTTGCAAAAATTGTCAAATGGGTAAGATGTCAAAATCTAGTTTCAAGAGAAATAATTTCTCATCTAATGACATTTTGGAGTTAGTTCATATAGACTTATGTGGACCAATGAGAACACAAATCTATTTTGGGGACAAATATTTTATTTTATTTGTTGATGACTACTCTAGGATGATGACTGTAATGTTTCTAAAAGAGAAATCTGAAGTATTTAAGATGTTTAAGTGGTATAAGGCAAATGTGGAAAAAGAAAATGGTAGAGATCTGAAGTGTTTGAGATCTGATAGAGGAGGCAAATTTATTTCTAATGAGTTCACTAAATTTTGTAATGAGAATGGAATTAAAAGATAGGTTTCTGCACCGAGGACACCACAACATAATGGAATTGCTGAAAGAAGGAATAGATCAATTGTTGATTGTGCTAGAACATTGATGATTGAAAAGCAAGTTGCACAAACATACTGGAGAAAAAATAGTCAGCAAAGCAGTCTACACACTAAACTGAGTACAAATGAAGAAATATTCAAATAAAACACCTTATGAGCTATGGTATGGTAATACTCCCAATGTGAGCTATTATAGAATTTTTGGAAGCCATTCTTATGTTCTGAAAGATGATCAAAGTGGAAAATTTGATGGAAAAAGTGATGAAGGAATATTTCTTTGATATTTTACTAAGAGTAAAGATTACAAATGTTTGAACAAGTCAACTAACAAAATCATTGAGAGTGCAAATGTGAAAGGTGATAAATTTGCTGAGTTAAATGATGAAGACATCATGAAAGAAATAGAGGACTATAGTATATTTGTTTACTGGGAATAACCTGACACTTTACCGATACCGACACCTAGCATTACCAGGGAAAAACCTAATTCTACCAGGCAACAAGCAAATGTCACCGGGAAACAGACAACACAAACCGAGAATCAGGAAAATACTGATACATAAGATCATGAACTAGAAGACAATGAAGATACATAAGAAGATAATGAAGATCAGAGATCTGAACCTGTTCTTGCTAAATATATATGTGAGAAGAAACCATCCATGGGATCAGATTATTGGAGATAAAAGAGAAAGAATATTGACAAGAAGTAAGTTCAGAGATGACACTTGTTTAATTTGTGAATTTGAACCTAAGAATGTTAAAGATGCATTAGAAAATGAAGAATGGTTTAATTCTATGTCTGAGGAGATTGAGTAGATACAGAAAAATAAAACATGGATATTAGTACCAAGACCGAGTGATAAAAATATCATTGGCACCAAATGGATTTTCAGAAACAAATTGAATGAAGATGGGAATGTAATCAGAAATAAAGCAAGATTGGTTTGCAAAGCGTATGCACAAGAAGAAGGAATTTATTATGGAGAAACTTTTGCACCCATTGCTAGACTTGAAGGAGTAATGATATTACTTGCATACACTGCATATAAAGGATTCAAGGTATATCAGATGGATGTGAAATCTGCATTTTTTAATGGAATACTAGAAGAGGAGGTATACATTGAACAACCTGAGGGATTTTTTGATCCTGATCAGACACACATGGTATGTAAGTTACATAAATATTTATATGGACTAATGCAAATGCCAAGAGCATAGTATAAAATATTGCATTCTTATCTAATTAGTATTGGATTTATTAGGACTAGTGATAACAAAAATTTGCATTTAAAAGGAGGAAATGATGATAAGACACGTATTGCTGAGATATTTGTTGATGATATAATATTTGGAGGTAATGATAACTTATGTACTTCATTTGTTGATGAAATGAGGAAAGAATTTGAGATGTCAATTTTTGGTCAGATCAAATTTTTTCTAGGATTGCAAATTTTACAAAAAACAACATGAATATACATTACTCAATCAAAATACATCAAGGAAGTACCGAAGGCATTCAAAATGGAGGAATCTAAACCAGTCGGAACACCTATGGTGACAGGATGCAAACTAACAAAAGAGGATAAGAAACCTAAGGTAAAACAAACCTTGTACAGATCTATGATTGGTAAATTGATGTATGTTGTACACACAAGACTTGATATTGCACACATTGTTGGAATAGTAGCAAGATTTTCTGGTAACCCTAGAGAATCACATATGATAGTTGTTAAAAGAATCTTTAGATATTTGAAAAATACTAAGGATTATGGACTTTGGTATAAAAAAGAAGGAAAATTTCAATTGAAAGTCTATACAGATGCTGATTGGGCTAGAAATATAGATGACAGAAAGAGCACAACTAGTGGCACATTCTTTATTGGAGAAAGACTAGTTACTTGGATTAGCAAGAAGCAAGGATGCATATCACAGTCAACTGTAGAAGCAGAGTATGTTGTTGCTGCTACAAATTTTTCTAACATAGCATGGTTAAAACAATTGTTGAAAGGAATGAATGAGGAGATCACCGAACTAGTGATGATTTATTGTGATAACCCAAGTGCTATAAATATTTTAAAGAATCCAGTGATGCATGCAAGGACAAAGTACATATCTATAAAGTATTACTACTTGAGGGAACAAGTACAAGAAAAACAAGTAATAGTGGAATATGTACAATCAAAGGAACAACTAGCAGACATATTCACAAAACCCTTATCGAAGGATACATTTGAGTACTTGAGAGGTAGACTAGGGGCTTGTCCCTTGTCAATTGGTAACTAAGCAGATCAGGAGGCTACACCAACCTACATAAAATCATAATATTGAAATCATGTTGATGCAAAAGATGAACTAGACCGCAACAAAGATATCAATACAATGAAAGGTACGTACTACACTGAATTATAGATATATTTTTTTTGGCTACAAAAGAGCTACATATTTATTTTTGGCATTGTTGTCAAAGGGAGAGATATTACAATGAAATATGAAGGGAGAAAAATGATCAAGAGCTAAAAAGACAAAACAACAAGGAGAGTCTGTACAATGAATATTTTTTTTACTGACACCGATTATATTCAAGCTAGGGAGAGCTAATGAATTGTTACAATTGTAGAACAAAAGTTTGGTATTTGTTGTATGACATATTATATTGCATATTTCATATTTTGTTGCCATCAATGCGAAAGGGATAGATTAATGACCTATAACTATTTATATGTTTGAAGTCATTTATTAATATTCAACCAAGTTGTAGAAGTGATGATAAACATTATTAGTTAATGTATTATCATTGATATCAACTTATTTGAGTATTATTATGGTTGATAAATGTTGTTATGTATTGAAGATTTAGAACAAACAATGTTTATGTGGTCAGAAAAATGAAGAATTATGTATACACCGAGTAGCAGTGTAAACTGAGCTAAATACAGTGTATACCAAGTGACAATATTAACCGAGAAAGGGATTGCTGACACAACATTGATCAAGCAATTAATTCAAAATAAGGCCGACTAAATGTTGAGCTGACAATTGAAGATTTTGAGGTAAAGTTTTTTATTTAATCAAATGGTTATGAAAATTCAAGGAAGACCAAACGACAGAGATTGAAACGTATTTTTAACACAACAACCCAGGAAGGATCAAGCGGGAAAAATGAACGATGAAGATTAAGAAGAAAGATTGAAGGATGAAAATTAAATGATACATGATGTCTATTTAAGAGATAAGAGATTCATTTCTGAATCATCCAAGTATTGATAGATGCTGAAGCATACATGAAAAATTGGTGCATAACTGATCAATCTGGTTAAAGATATAACCAAGTGTAATTCTGCAGACATCGCTGAGAAAATAGAGGATAACCGAGTAGAACAATGATGAAGAATGAGAAGAACTGAAGTGAATAAAATTGATCAGAGGTATTATATACTTAGAATAGATTTGAATATCTGCATATCAGAGTTGTATTTGAATCAAATCATTAATGTATCAGTTTAACCATTGTTACAGATAAATCTCTTAACTGAGTGGGATAGTGAATCCTTATTATTAAATTCAGAGAATGTTAATTATTTTCTTGTTGACCCCATAGTGAATGCATCGTCAAGAGAGAACTAGTAGTTTTAAATCCTCTAATAAGGTCACATTTAATAGTATGCATTGTAACCTTTAATAGGGTTGGCTTTTTACCGAGCTCACTTCAGAAGAGTAAAAATATTTTGGGTTCCTGGTCCTAGGTGGTTTTTCCCTTAGCAGGGTTTCCATGTTAAAAATCTATGTGTCAATTTGTATGAATGTTTTGGATTGTTATTTTACTTTACACTTTATGTTATTGACCTAGATCGGTAATCACAATGTTAATTTACTGATACTCGGTAAGCACTATTGATGAAATTTTAAGTTTACAGAATACATTTTCACCGAGTTGAATGATATGATTGAATTTATTTTGTTATACATCTAGAGAAATTTGGGACTGTAAGATAATTTTGTGAGGGAACTGATTCACCCCCCTCTCATTTATTCTAACATTTATGATGACCTTTCTTTCAATTGACATAACATGTAATGGTCTCCACTCATCTAGTCTTAGGGACTCCCTTTAGCTAGAGTTCATGGTCTTCATGACCTGTGTTTTCACAAATATGACATTTGCACTCTATGAGATCATTTTTCTCATGCTACTATGAATCTTTGCACTAGGGAAGATATGCAGATCCAGTTCCTCCTATTTCAGCTAGATTAATAGAATTTTGACTGTGTGGTCTCGACACTACCTCTAAATATGATACACAACTTAGCATTTATTCTATCAAGCATGGTGAAAATATTGTTGGTGGTTTTTGTGCACTTCTCTTTTCAAATACAAGCCCAAGATGGGCTACCATTGGCCGATTCCTCACTTTCTTATGGTCCCCACTTTGAAACAATGATGGAACTTGCATTCTTCTCAGTCCACCTGGTGATACAAATTTCTCATGGTTTGGTCTATTATAGTGGAGCCTAAAGTTGCGTCTGGGTATGAAAGACTATCAGTGTCCTTTTTGTTGACTACTGAGAGTTTTATTTATAGTTTTTGGTATTGTAGATCAAGAGCCCAACAATTATTATTTGGATTCATGACTTCTTTTAGCTTTTAAGGCACAAACCCTTCTCCAAGCATATGATCCTGCTCGGAGATTCGCCTAGACTTCCCTTCAAATTGTAATGCAATGTTATTTACTAAGAAATTTCTAGATATTAATGTTTCTTTATAAGATAAATCCTGTATATGTAATATTGTCATGATGCAGATTCAAGTAAAAGCTAAAAAGGTGGTCGTTGGGGTGACTGACTCTCAAAAGTTACTTCAGCATTGCGACAATGCCCCTTTTATAGTTGCTAGAGTGTTTTTGGATATTTATAGTTTTAGTTAGTGTTCTGTATGCCATGGTCACCTTCATGGCCATAATTGAGTTACTTGAACATTGTGACAGTGCCCCTTGTACAATTTCTAGACTACTGTAAGTTATTTCTAGTTTTAGTGAGTGTTCTCCACCTCATGGTCACCATTTTTTCCACAGTTCCTCCATTCGCCATTCAAAAATGTCATGCTCCTAGGGCCTTTTGCATCCTACTCATAGTGGAAGAGGTTTTTAGCATCATCTCTCTGCTTCACCACCCTATGGTGACTTGGCTTCTAGTTGGCCTTTATGTAAATTGTGGTTCCTTTCTCTCTTGGTGGCTCTAGATGACAAGGATCTCATGAGATTCTAAGTGGCCAGTTATTCCAAGGGACTCCCTCAACTGGCTTTGGAAACTTCTCCAACCAGAATGGAAAATGAAGAAGAAGAAAACATAGAGCAAGGATGGTCCCTTCAGATCCCAATCTTGATCCCGTTGATGTATGGGGGAAATAGGATGATCATGATCCTCCACCTTATGCAGGCACTACTTTAGCCACTTAGCTATTTGTTTTCTTGTTGTTGTGTTTGGGCTATACCCATGTTTATGCTATTAGTTGTTTTTTTAGGCTCTACCCATATGAATCTCATAGGGTGACCTTGAGTCCTTTTTTTGTGAATTTAGTATAATTTTAATGAAAATGACCTAATCATAAAAATATGTAATCTATTTTTTGGATGGATAAATATGCATTTTTTTTTTTAATTATAAAATATTAGTATGCAAATTTTTTTTTTTACTATCTACTTTTTATTGTTTTTGAT
This sequence comes from Thuja plicata, assembly GCA_018584345.1. Lineage (NCBI taxonomy): Eukaryota > Viridiplantae > Streptophyta > Pinopsida > Cupressales > Cupressaceae > Thuja > Thuja plicata. The sequence continues at coordinate 131,266 of MU226344.1, read as the reverse complement.
AAAAGCAACAGCAAGAGGTTGTTGACCGGAGGTACAAGGGTGAGCTGACCAAACAGACTTAATAGCATATTAAATAAGTAAAGTCAGCAGAATATAACAAGTAAACCATCATCTACCTCTATCCAAAACCAAAACATAGAAGCTAAACCAGTAGCAAGGGGTTTCCCACATAGAATAAGTATCAAAGTTCATCAGCCAGAAAATAATACCAAGCCATTTAACAAAATTAAAGTCTTAATCTTAAAACTAAAGTTAAAGAAATAGTCCCAATTATAGGGCTTGGGGCTGGCAGTATAACAACACCCCACCCCACACTTCACCATCAGCTAGATCCTTTGACGTCCCATAAGGACTTCGATAGCAGCAGGTCTGCCCAATCCTCATTGAGAAACTTGAAGAGTTCCTGGTTTCCTTCAATAGAATCCTTCCTGATAGAGGCCTTCTCATTTAGCAAATAGAGGGTAGTGGAAGAGGTGTGCATGATCTTGAGGGAAATTTTTTTGACATCCGCCAGCCTCCTGTTTGTGTTGGCCAAGTCCTCGTTTAGTTTAGCCACTGTATTCTCCAGATTTATAATATGAAACTTGATTTTTCTGACCAGACTAGTAACCTTAACACTTTTAGGGTTTTCCAACATAGTGACATGGGCGAAATCTTTGTTGCCCACTTCAGTGATAGTGTCTTGGTTAGTATCCTTTTCCACTTCATGATCAGTATTCATCTAGTTATCATCCCTGCCAGGAGACTCAATTGAGACATCCTCTTTAACAAATAACTCCTTCATAGCATGTTTCCCCTTCTCCTTGGAAAGATGAGAGGACCAACGAGTACTTATGGCCTGGGGGTCAGTATTCTAGGGACACTCAAGGTTGATGTAAATTTTCTTGCATTTTTTGGAAGGCTAGGGAGATTCCTCAAGCATTAGGTCATGCTTGCAGCCTGCATGCAAGGCAGGGGTAGTGTGGGTTTCAAAAGATCTATGGCTGGCAGCAGGGGTAGAGCTGCCGATAGAACCAGAAGGTGAGGGAATGCCCTAGTTGAGGGAGACCGAGGGAAACAAATTTTGTTGGGCAGCTTGGGTAATTTCCATGATGGGCGGAGGGTAGAGAGCATGGTGGAAGTGGTAAATTATGAAAATAATCCCCTGGTGGAGGTAAATAGGTTTCATACCAAGAGAAATCGACTCATTCACAACTGCCACAGTAGTTTCCAAGGAATGCAGAAGATAAAAAGGCATGGAAATTAACAACTTATGCCTAAGATGGTTAAGAAAAGGGAGGTGATAATTGTAGAATGTACCAAAATGGCCCTCCAGGGTGAAATACTTCATAACCAGCTTGCACATCTTCAGCCAGAACTCAAGAACGTCAGTCGGCTATAACCGCCATTTTTTGACACCGGTTTGTCATCTTTGGAAAAAAACTGGTCGAACTCTATTTTTGCCTGGGGTTTGGTGGTTTTCTTCCATTTCCTCCCCGTGGTGGCCATACTAATGGCTTTACCAATAAACTCCTCATTGATCTCAAAGGTGATACCATTTATGGTGACCCTTCTCTCATTCTAGCTTTTGGCAAATTGCCGCGATATCATTTCATCGTGCCCAACCAAGCATTTCATGAAGGGTAGAATCCCTCCTTCCTTATAGAAATACATGACCATTGGGTCTGAGGAAAACTCCTCCTCAATCTTATCTAGTTCAATCCTATGACAATCCCCACCCATTTTAGCAGAGTTTTTAGACACAACCCTCACCCAAAAATTCCATGGCCAGCAAGAGAAGAAACCCTTCAAAGAACAATACCACCATAAACCAAAGCTCAAAAAGAAAGTAGAGCAGTTGCGTGAAATGGAAAAAATGAGGTTATATCTTGGCCTTAAACATTTATCATTTTGCATATGAAAACTGCAATAATAATTGCCTTTGGGCTCAAAAAACACTACCAAGGATGCCACCAAGGTTAACACATGGGAGAGGCACTGTAACCCGTAATTACCATCAAAGAAATCTTTGCTGTATCTTTTATTAATCTCCTTAAATCAAAATTTTACCTGATGCCACTTAAAGACATAATGGCACTTTATGGAGGGAGTGATGCAAGCAGTCCACATCCACCGCCAAAAAGAATTAGGGAACCCACTTTCAGAGGCCAAGTGGCATTTCCAAATGTGAAAAATAGCCAAGCTAGAATGAATATAGCTTTGAGGTCTGTCTTTTAGCGCCCAAATCAGTCTTTGATTTTTAAACATTTTGATTTTTGTTGTTGGCACCTCTCATTTCCTGCGTAAGTAGGTCTTGAGTATTATTGGGAAACTAATAATAGCTCACCAACATCGTAAGCCATCCATTTTAAATCCAACAATAGCCATGGAATCAGCCACTGAGTTCCCTTCCCTGCAAATGTGTTTTATGACCCAACAAACCCTTTATATCAGACAGGATAGGTTCAAATTTCCACCCAGCCATAGAGAAACCACTAGTAGCCTCAACAATGACCTTGGAATCCCCCTTGACCTCAATCCCAGTGCAACCCAAGTTAAGAGAGAAATTTAGTCCCCATAAGAGTGCCATAGTGTCTGCCTAGTTAACTGAGTGGCCAACGAGGGGACTAAAGTGACCCAACAAACCCTTTATATCAGACAGGATAGGTTCAACTTTCCACCCAGCCATAGAGAAACCACCAGTAGCCTCAACAATGACCTTGGGATCCCCCTTGACCTCAATCCTAGTGCAACCCAAGTTAAGAGAGAAATTTAGTCCCCATAAGAGTGCCATAGCGTCTACCTAGTTAACTGAGTGGCCAACGAGGGGACCAGCATAAGCAGCCACCATTCTCCCCCAATGATCCCGTATGATTCCCCCTCCATCTTGTATCCCACCCTAGGCAGACCCATCAAAATTAAGTTTGTGCTAGTAGGCCTAGGGGGTCCCAAACAGTTGCCTTTCTGGCTCTTAGTTTAGTGTTGTCAAATCTGGCAAACCCCTTGCCCAATCCCCAATTCTTAGCAATCTTCTAGTCAAAGTCAGTACGAGGGAAATTGGGGCTTTTCTAGCTTCCCACTAGCGGATTTTCTTGTAAGAGTTTATACCCGAGATAGAAAATATCCATTATAGAGAGTTCAATATCTCTGAATATCCTATTATTGAGTTCCTTCCAAATTACCCAGCAGAATATAGGGGGAATTTGGTTCCATAAGATTTTTATCAGCGGGTGTTATGAAGGTGAGTGCCACTCAAGAAGCATATCTTGGATACTATGGTTTGAAGCCCACGGAAGGTTGAGTCTAGAGAGGATCTCCTGCCGAATCCCAAAAATGAACTCACAGTGAAGCATGATATGGTTAGAGCTTTCCTCAGCTTTCCTGCACAGGAAACATCTGTTAGAAAGGCTAAATCCTCTTTTGACAAGATTGTCAAGGGTGAGGATTCTCCCATGGAGTGTTGTCCACAAAAAAAAGTTAACTTTAGGGATTAATTGTGGATGCCAAACCTTTCTCGAGAAAGAAATGTCAGCAACTTTGTTGATAAGAAGACCATAGGCCAATCTAACAGAGAACCCACCATGTTGAGTGTGTCTCCAAAGAAATCTATCAAGCCTGTCTATGATAGAGATACAAACTGAAAGAAACAAGTCACTGAGTTTAGTCACAAGGTTGGTTAGGTCCAGTCTACCCTTAAGATACGGGAGGAGGTCAATCCACTTACCATTAGAGATAAAGTAGGAGACCAGCGAAAAAACACCGAGGGTAAAAATGTTCCTCAGCTAAGAGAAATGAGAGTTCCCAAGGATGGTGTTTGGTATCTAAGGGTCATCCCAGAATCTGATCTCCTTACCATTACCCAATGACTAGATGGTCCCCTTTTCCAAGATACTTCTGAATTTAAGGATACTGTTCCATATTTTGGAGCCCCCAAGGTGGCCCTGCACCATGAAGAGTTTAGAGTAGCATCCCCCATCTACTTTTTATTGTTAAAAATAGACAAGAAATTGTTTCTTTAAGTTATTTTTATCCTAGAAGAAAGATGATGCATCTTTATAGTAATTTTGGCCAATTTCTTTGCTTGAAATCTATATAGAAAAATCATTAATGATAATTGAGAGTAATATTATTTTTCAATATCAGTTGTAAAATTGGTGACTTTATATCCTCCAAAAAAATCTTTAAATAAATTGTAAATATAATAAATTTATATGGCCATTTATTTAGAGATGAATCACTTCAAGTGTAGTATTAAATTTCAAAAATAATTAATGTTTTAACCTTTAAAATCAGTGAAAATAGGGGGTTTTTCCTGTTGGTTCTATATGCCTCCTTGGTTTGATGAAGTTATTTTATGTATTCAATATTTGTTCCTATATACTAGGCGGATGCAGTGGCTGGTACCTATGCATTTCAGTGAGATGGACGATTTACCATATGGACACTCTTCTTTCATTTCTATTTTGGAGGATTAAGACTTGGGATTTTTTTCCATGTGTATCATTGAGTTTTGATGTTTGCCTTGTTTTCCATCCTGATTCGAGTAGTGTCATTTGAGGGCACTCATATAGATTACAATAGTTCTTTGACAGTGTTTGCAGCTTCATGCTTCAGAGGTGTTCTACATGTTATTCTTTTGATCAACTCTTCAGACTTTGGTGTTTTTTCCATCTGTATCTTTGAGTTTTGATGTTTGCCTTATTTTCCATCCTTATTCGAGTAGTGTCATTTTAAGGCACTCGTGCAAATTAAAGTCTTCTTTACCTGATCTTTGTTCCTATTTTCTAGGACTTTCCCTAGTTTGGAAGCTTCTTCAGTCCTTTGCTAGGCTTCATCTCTTTTTGGAGTAGAGTTTTTCCCATGTGGTTTTCTCTATTTCTCCTCTTTACAAAGATTTTATTGTACTTGGGTACCTGATTAGGTCTTGTTGCCGGGACCCATTCTTACTTTCAGTAGCTATTTCTAGGTTTTTAGCTTCTCCCTAAGTTTATCTTAAGAGGGGGTGTTAGAGTAAAAAGGAATTTTCACTTATTAATTAAATCATTATTGATTTAATTATTAAATCACCTTTTAATTTTTTAATTAAATCATTATTGATTTAATTATTAAGTCACCTTTTTATCTCTAGTTCACTTAAGCTAAACTTTAGGCATGCAATTATTAATTCTTTTATTAATTATTCATGCAACCAAGGTTTCTCCACCCTTCTTAGGGTTTTGATATCCTTTATTAGGATTGATCAATTTTTAATTATCAATTATTTTGCGATTCCCTCATTTCTCTCTCTAAATGAATATTTTCATTTTTAAGATCTATCCAAGTTTTGTCTGCATTCTTTTCCTTTGTGACAGATATTTTATTGCCGGTGATCTTGGCTTATGAATTATTTGAATTCTAACAGAAACTTCTGCACCCTCTCCTTAGTCCCAAATCATGTGATCCTTTTTATAAGAGTATGTTACCACAGTGGTGAGTGTATAAGGGTTGAAAATGACCTATATTTTCTATTGGAACTACAGATCTGTATCTCCAATGGTTCTTTGTTGAAAGCTGCAATCGACCTCCTCTACTATCCCTCCCCAATGGCATTTTCATATCACTTGACTCAATGCAAAGAAATTTCTAACTATAGATACAGAGAATAACTTCCCTCATTCCTTGACTAAAAAATAAATTCAAACTTAAAACTTATACTCTTATCAAATGTCTTGAAACAGTCTGCCAATCTATATAGAAATCCTTGAGATGCCACAAGTCTAAAATGTTTTGCGAAGGCCACGTAGTTCAAGACTTGTTGAATTCTTTCAGAGTCTGAAACTTGTTGGAGTCTTTGAAAGTCTAAAATATTTGGAGAATTCATTTCTTTAAGCCTTACAAAGTCTACCTCTGCCCAGAGTAGATTCACACATTGCGTGGGGGCTAGAGGAGCCACACTATTTATTTCTTCATAAGATTACCTAATCATGAAATAAAAATTTGTTTCAAAAATGAATTTTTTCTTCTTGGATTAAATATTGTGTTGTGCATACCTTTCCCTTGTTAATAACCTTCTCAATGTTCATCATCTATGGGTATACTCTTTAGCTCTGAATTTCATGGTAACTGAGGACCAAGTTTTCATTATATTAGATTAATTGAGTTCTAATCTTTTACCTATAGGTTTCATGAATTATATAATTGGTCTTATAATGCATCAAATTCTTGGTTATGTCTCTACAAATTGGTTCTAGCTTCATATTTATATCTATACATGACACACATTATTTCATAATAAATGATATATTTAAAGCATTGTGTCCACCATCTGGATAATGGGAATGGGGTCTTGTTAGCTCAGATGTACTGTATTCATGCTATTTTTAAAATCATTCCTAAGTCACAAAAATAATACTTAAACTTGCAATGTGTCAACATTTGAAAATGTCGCTTAAATCTTTTTCAAAATATGTGTATGGCTTATCCAATGGACTGTAAAAAAATCACCAATAAAATGTCACCTCAATCTTTACAAAAGTGTGTATGACATGTCCAATGAGCACTGACTTTTAGTTCAATCCCTAAAATATTTGTATATCTCACGCAATGGAGAGGGACAATCTCCATTGGCAGTGAAAAACACTTACCTATGTTGGGAGAAGAGGTTCTCTTATGTGTCTGGTTCATACAATACATTAGAACAATCTCTATTGACAGTGAAAAACACAATGACTTTTATTTGAAAAGATTTTATGTTTTTTAATGAAAAGATATAGATGTTGGGATAACTTGTTGAAAACAAGGCTGGCTCACAATCTAAATAGATAAATTGTTGAAATCAAATAGATGATCAAAAGCTCAGGATGTAAAGATTCTATGTTTTTCTAAATAGATATCGATTTTGGAAATATTGTTGAGAATATAATATTGGCACACAATTTAAACAAAGATTGCTGAAATCAAAGAGAGACTCATAAGGTTTTGTAGGTTATTGAAAGAGGTCATTTCATAAACCAATGAACTAAGCATATACTCAAGACTACACCCTACAATTTTAGAAAGTATATATTGATGAATATTTTTCTGGAAACAAAGCTAAGCCAGATCATGTGGGATCTTTGATTCTATATATA
>MU226344.1:97221-123987 GCA_018584345.1 Thuja plicata | reverse complement strand
ATATATAAAATGTGCTTGGATGTGGAAAATTGTTGAAATTTTTTGGTTATGGATTGTAGAAACAATAAAAACATGAAACACATGTATAATAGATTTACACATGAAATGTTTGATCGCAATGAATATTTTATTTATATAATTTTTGTTGCAAATTCTTATAAATATTTTCTTTTATAACAATTATGAATATACTATGAAATTTCCCAATCTAAGTCCCAAATTCTCCAATTTGGACAAACTTTGTAGATAGCTACCCTCAAGAATCTAAAAGTTTTTCGTCTTGTGAACTCCAAGGAACCAATGGGGCTTTATCTGATGATCTCCAAAACTTAAGGGTTTCTATTCAAGATAACCAATGATAATCTACCTATATACTTGTCAGAAGTGTAGTTATTAGTATGAAATAGTTTAAATACTTAGAAATTGACAAAACAAGGTTTTATTAATGGGTTAACAACTTTGGTTGTACTAACCGACATGTACACTTTTTGGGATACTATACTTTGTCAATCAAATTATCATTCCAACAACCATATCTTTTGCAATTAAAAAATGATTGGACCCCGTTGATAGTTATTCTCTTTGCCTGTGCACTCCATCATAATCAAACAATAATGAAGTTATCATTGAAAACTATGGTGTTGCCAGAGCTGGTAAGGAGAAAATAAAAGGCAATGCACATGGGTATGTTCAGTCACACTCGAAAATAGGGTCTATCATTTGTAGAAAGCTCAAATATTGTAAAACTAGGTGTTATTTACATTTTATAATTCCATTGAAATTGAAAAATTACATCTCTTAATTAACGTAACATTCTTTAGTATTTAGCTCCGTAGTAACATCTTGATGCTGTATACTCTCTCTTTTAGCAAAACTTTTCTGCAACTTCTGCAACTTTCCCGCTCAAATATTTTGAATGCCAGCTTTGACCTCTGCTCCATTGGGGATCCTGGGGAGCATGGAGGTCCTCTTCCTAGAAATTTTCCTTGTGCTTTATCGCAAAGATGGCAGTGACTGCGGTGCGGTCCCCAGAATTGTGGATTCCTCTGCTCATTCGCAGTGTCTGGAAGGTGGGGATTCTTGCCCCAAATTTGTGGCAGAAGTCAAAGAGGGCCCGGTGGGGGGCTGTAAAATTGTGGTGTTGGGGAAAGAGTCTCCTGACACCTCTTCAACCCCTTTTATATCAGAAGGTGAATATGGCCCTAAGATTGCTGTCCCAGATGGTGTAGTTGAAGGGATTTATGGCTCGCTACAACTTGCTCTAGTGGGGAGATTTGTCATTTTCTGACCCACCATAGATATGGTCCAGAGGTGGTGTACAACCAGATGGAAGGTCAAGGGTACTGTGTCTATCTCAGCTATGCTAGGGGGGATGTTCCTCTTTCATTTTAACACTGTGGAGGACTACACTCTTGTCTCCAGAGGTAGTTGGTGCTATGACAAACATGCTTTGTTAATGGCCAAATGGAAGCCAAGATTCAATCCAGAGGTGGAGCTGCAAAAGGAAGCACTAGTGTGGGTCCGACTACCCAGGTTACCACTTGAATTTTGGGATGAGAAGGTGCTTCAGTGGATTGGGAACTCATTTGGAAGCTATGTGGCAGCGGACACAGTTACCACTCATAAAACTAGATTGGTTTTTGCAAGGTTCTGTGTGAATGTGACAATGAATAACCCCCTCCCCAACTTTGTGATGCTTAAGTCCAAATGGGGGAACTGGAACCAGGCCATCGTGTATGAGAATGCTACTCTACACTGCCACAAATGTGGTAAAAATGGGCATGTGGTAACTGAATGCAAGGAAGCAACTAATATTGATGAGAAAAACTCTCAGGGGATTGGTTAAGTAGCCCTGAATGTGGAAAATGAAGTACAGGATCAGGCGGATGATCCAATGATGACCACAAAGGCCCCTCCCCCCCTCGTCGAGGGCTAGATGCCTGCTCTTGGGCTGAGGGTGATGGGGAAGGATAAGGTTAAAGAGGTAGAAAATGTGGTAGATCTAGAGGAAGGAGAGTTGGTTGATGACCTACATGTGGCCCCCAACTCTCATAGAGAAAGCCCAAAAGGGGTAGAAATTAAAGAAGTCAACATTGGGAAGAAGGCACAGGTTCCCGAAAGCATTTTGTCTAGAACAACTACTATTTTGAGTAGTTTATGGGATGGGGGTAATCGCCTCCCCAACCCATCTTGGGGCAGGGTTGGTAATGGAAATATCAATAGTATCCCACTCTCCTCCATCAACTAGCCTCTTGGACTGGTCAGAACTGAAAAGGAAAACTAGAAGAAAGAAGGGGGATGATAGTGTGGATACAAAGAAAAAAGAAGATGTGGGGAATGAAACCAAACTGGGTCGACCATCTGCAAAAGTGGTTAGAGCTAAAGAAGCAACAAGGGCCATTTCCAATAGATGACAGTTAACCCTAGAAGACTGCCAAAAAAACAAAAGATGAATTTCCTCTCATAGAACATAAGGGGCATGAACAACCCACAAAAATAGTTCACTCTAAAGAAGTATATTATTGAGTTCATGTTTGACGTGGTTCTTATTTAGGAGGTTAAAATGAAGTATCAAAACTTTGCTCTGCTAGTGGACAATATTTGGCCAGGCACGACCTTTCTGTATAGTGAAGAGGATGGGGCCTCTGGAGGTGTGGCCACTCTCTAGAATCCTTGTAAGTTATCTGGAAATGCTGTTTCTTTTTCTCATAACTTCCTTGTTTTGTTTACCTGGAATAATATTTCTTGGTACTTGTATAATATCTCTGCTCCTAACATTAGAGGAAAACGTAGTAGAATCTGGGAGGAAATGTCCAACCTCATAGAAGATAATCAATGTCACCCCACTATGTGTGCGGGGGATTTTAGTACTCCCTTATTCCCCTCTGAGAAAAGTGGGGGTACTCAAGAATTCTTGGAAAGTATGCAGGAGCTAGCTGATTTCATAAGACACAATGACCTGGCCGACTTGGACATGCAGGGAATGGGATTTACTTGGTCCAACAATAGAAAAGGGAGACACCTCATACAAGTTAGACTGGATAGATGGTTGGTTTCAGGAGGTTGGGATTTTTCTCCCTTGCTCAGCCTCTCACACCTTGCTAGAACAGTTTCTGACCACTCCCCTTTGATCCTTGATTGGGAAGAGAGGAAATGAAGTGGACCTCATCCTTTTCATTATGAAATCATGTGGCACTCTGAAAATGAGTTTGAAGAATGTATTAAGAAATGGTGGAATACCCCAGTGAAGGGAACAACTATGTTCAGAATTGCTGAAAAGTTGAAAATAATCAAAAGGGAGGCCCAAAGGTGGAGTAAATCCAAGTTTGGTGACATCTAATTCCAATGAAAAAAATATCTTGAGGAGAAACCGACCCTCCTCCAGAAGGATATAGCTATGGGGGAGGCTACCTAGGAGGAGCACTGGGAGGAGGAAGAATGGAGAAATAAATGGAAACAAAACCTCAAGAGGGAGGAAATTTTCTGGAAGCAAAGGTCACGGGTTCAATGGCTGAAGGAAGGTGATCGTAACTCTGCCTTTTTCCATAGATCTGCCTCCATTCATAAAAGGAGAAACACTATTAAATCCCTAGAAGTTGATGGGAATATTCTCTTAGAGGGTGAAGACATTGGTAATCATGCTACTTATTTCTTCCAAGGTATTTTTCAAAGATCGGCTCTAAATAGGATGGATGCTGATTTTGACTCCCTTATGGATGTTATCCCCAAGGTTGTTACTGAGGGAGACAATGAGACCCTCTTATGTCAAGTTTCTGAGAAGGAAGTTAAATTGGTAGTGTTCTCTATGGGAGACTATAAATCCTTAGGCCCGGATGGGTTTCCCCTGGCTTTCTTCCAACACTTTTGGGGAGTTATTAAATATGACCTCATCCATGCTGCCCGTGACTTTGTCAGAACTGGCAGTATCCTAAAAAGACTCAACAAAACTTACATTGTCCTAGTACCTAAGGTGCCAGACCCTAAAATCTTGAGTGACTTTTGGCCCATAAGTCTTTGTAACATTACCTATAAAATCCTTTCCAAAATTATCACCAACAGGCTCAAACCCCTCAGAAATATTATCAACCCCAACCAGAAGGGGTTTGTCCCAGGAAGATAGATTCTTGATGCTATTATTACCACCCATGAAATCATTCACTCCATGGAGAAAGGTAAGAACATAGGTATGGCTCTGAAAATGGACATCTCCAAGGCTTATGACAAGGTTCTTTGGAATTTCTTGTATGAGGTGCTTAGGAAATTTGGGTTTCATGAAAGGTTCATCAATATTATTGAGGTGGCAGTGGAAATGGTTGACTTTGCTATGCTGGTCAATGGCACACCCTGGGGATCCTTTACTCCTAAAAGGGGTTTACGCTAGGGGGACCCTCTATCCCCTTACCTCTTCCTCCTGGTGGCTGAAGTTCTGGCTTGAAACTTACTGAGGATGGAAAGTGCTGGATCTATTGCTGGTTTTAAATTGGCTTCCACCCTTAACCCTGAAGTTCTCCAATAGTTTGTTGATGACATGTTTATCTTTGGAAAAGCCTACATTAAAGAAGCTAGAGAGTGGAAATACCTACTGAACAATTATTCTTTGGCATCGAGCCAAGTGATTAATTACAACAAAAGAAAAATTTATTTCTTCAACACTGAACTAAGAATGCAGACTCTAATTGTGAATTGCCTAGGCTATAAAGGAGCTTCTCTCCCAGATACCTATCTTGGTCTCCCACTCACAGTGAAGGAAATTATTGATGAATTCTAGAACTCCACTCTAGAGAAAATGCAGAAAAAGATGGGGGGCTCGAAAGGCAAGGTTCTTAGCAATGCTGGGAAACTCCAATTACTATCTTCTCCCCTCTAGGGTATTCCTATTTATTTCCTGTCCCTATTCAAAATAAATGATAGAACAGTGGAGAAGCTGGAAAAAATCCAGAGAAAATTTCTTTGGTCTGGGATGGAGGAAAAGGCCAGAATGAACCTGGTCAATTGGGACACTATTTGCCAACCAAAGCTAGCCGGAGGGCTGGGAGTGAGAAAAATCAAGGACCTGAATAAAGCTCTCATCTCTAAATTGGGTTGGCAGCTCTTTAGAGGAACTGTTGGATGTTGCAGGATTATGAAGGAAAAATATTTCCATAATGACCAATTCCCCCATGGGCAAAGTCTCCCCTCTGGCTCTAAAATCTGGAATTTCATTTATAAAAACAAAGGAAGTCTTTTTAAAGGCCTAAAATGGTTGGTCAAAAATGGCACTCACATCCATTTCTGGGATGATTGGTGGGTGGGGGAAAAAACCCTAGGACAAGAAAAGTTTGGTCTTGTCAAGGATCATCTGATCACTCACTTTGGAGGCAAAGTCAGTGATTACATCTCTCAAGGTAAGAATTGGAAAGCTCTCGCTGATGCTTTTTAGGACCAGACTCAACTTCAACCTTATATAGAAGAGATTTAGAAGCTTATTGAAGGTGTCAAAATTCCTATTTCCTAGACTGAAGACAAATCCATTTGGTTCCATAACAGTTCTAGGGAAATATCGGTGAAATCTGCTTATTTAACCAATTTAAAGACTGTGGCTGACAAAAAGAGCTAGGTGAAAGTCTGGATCCCCCATTTAATCCCCAAGATCAATTTCTTCTGGTGTACTTTCCTTCATGGTAAAATTCTTACGTTAGATAATCTCTAGAGAAGGGGGACATATCTAGTCGATAGATGTGCTCTTTGCAAAACTTATTCAGAATCTATCAACCACATTCTCATCCATTATCCTTATGCGACTGTCGTCTGGACCAAATTTATGAGTATTTTGAGATTGAATTGGGTCTTCATGGAGGACCTTGACCAATTTTTTTGCAACTGGGGAAACCTTAGGAAGCACTCTCTTATCAACGCCCTTTGGAGGATGTTAACCCCGCATATCTGTTGGAGCCTTTGGAAGGAAAGGAACAACCGGATTTTTAGAGGGGAGGAAATTGATGTAGAGGGGACGACACGTTTGACTATGAATCTGCTAAAGAACAACCTTTCTACTTGCTGGTGAAAACTCCCCACCTCTCCCCCAAGAATTTTGATTGTTTGGTTGCTAAGAATTGGCAACTTCCTCCCTCCTTCTATGAGTTCTACTACTCCAAGGTGGTGGTGCAAAAAAATACTAAACGGTCCCCCCCAGAGGAAAATTTCACCAAACTAAACTTTGACAGAGCATCCTCTAATGGATCTACTATGGGTGGTGGTATCTTACATGAAAATAATGGCAAGATGGTCTTGCTTATGCAATAAACCTTGGAGTGGGTTCAAATAACATGACAGAAATCTTTGCCCTCTTTTGGGGCCTAAAGGTGGCGGTTACCTTGGGAGTCAAAAGACTGTTCATAGAGGGGGACTCCAAAATCATTATTGAGATGGTTAAAGGAAACTTTAAATCTAGTTGGAAACTGTCTAATATGCTGCAGGACATCTGGTCACTTCTCCCTAGATTTGACGAGTTTAAATTACAACACATTTTCCAGGAGAGAAATGCTGTGGCTGACAAGCTGGCAGCCATGGGGTTTAATCAACATGGCCTCAGATGCTGGAGTAACCTGGGCTCCCTTTCCAAGCAAACTACCTTCCTTGTCAAAAAAGAAATATTTAATTTATGAAGTACAAGTTTGAATCTGATTGGATGGGAGAGGCGGAAGATAGAATCACAAGGACTAGGTAGAATTCAAATTTTCAAAAAGTGATGGGAAAGGTTTTTGATATTTTTAGAATTTTGAAAAGATGGGCTATTAACTCCAATTTAGGAAAAAGTACGGGCTATTTCAAATTTGAAACTGACGTGGAGAATAACATGAGGCATGATGAGCTTGACAAGACAGATGGGGCCAAGTGGTGCATTAAGTATGGGAAAGGCAATCATTCTAGGATAGGAAAAAACTCTGCTATTACTTTGGCTAACCTTGTGTCTGGTACTTGTCATTTCATTAAAAAGATGGATTTTTTCCAATTGGTTTTTCATCCTACGTATTTTCGCCCTCTAGTTTTTTATTGATAGCTTCCACAAGAGTCCGGTTCGGAGAGTGTTGGGTGGTGGTGTGAAGGGTGGTGTGTTGGTGGAGATTCAAATTGAGGTTATTCCTGATTCTAGCTCTGAAATGGGTAGCAATATGGTGAGGGTGGAACCCTCTAGGATTGAGGCTGGGTTTCTCAAAAACCAGTGCGCGGTAACCTATCTGAAGGAAGGTGGGTTTTACCCATACATGGAAGCTTTGGGAGGATGTGATGAAATTATCTCCATGCAACTGGTTAAAACTTGGACTGAGCGTAAAGTTACTATAAATGGAATTACCTTCGAGGTTAACGAAGAAGTTATAGCCCAGGATACGGGGCTCTCCATAGAGGGGAAAAAGTGGAAAAAGATTACGAAGAGCCGCGACGACACTGGCAAGGCAAGATTTTTCAATAAAATGGAGGTTCCGGTTCTAATCTGTGGAGGATTTAAAAGGGAGGAGCTGCCTAGCCCATGGAATAATGTCTGCCTCATCCTCATGAATTACATTACCCTGAAAGGCCGCTTCATCACCTACTACAACTACCACTTTCCCCTGCTTAATCACTTCAGGTATAATGATACTATATCCTTCCCTTTTTACCTTCTTCACTCTCTTGAAATCTCGGTCTTCGATGTGAGAGAAAAGTTAAAAGCCAAGAAAAATTATTGCAACCTCCACCAAGGGCTTATCCTCCGCTTCTACAATTTCCACCTTGTCCTGTGTCCCCCCAGAATTGTGTCTCTATAGGGTATTACCACGCCAAAGGGCACTATGGAGGCGGCGTGAGCTTCTAACCCCTCGTCTTCCTCCAAAACCCCAGAAAATACTAAAAAGGTTAATGCGGGGTCCACGGATGGAACCCAAATCACCATTGAATTTGAGGAGGATGAGGAAGATACTGGGAAAAGAAGGAGGTCCCACAAAATTGCCAACACCTATTTCAAGAAGAAAGCAATTAGGAAATCATACATTGAAGATGAGGAGAATAAAAAAGAGTCAAAGAAGGAGGTTAAAAAAATCAGCACTAGTGGAAACACTAAAAAGGGGAAAAAATGCAAGATCAAGGAGAAAGAGAAAGGCAAAGACCCACAAGATCTGGTTGGGGATAAGAAGAGCCTCGACTCTCCCCAAGTTTTGGCCAGCTTCACTATGCCCACCATGGACCTATCCAAGAGGAAGCTGTCTAAAGATAAGAATGCGGACTCACAGAGCACATCCCTGTTGTCTGCGAACCCCCAGGTGATGGTAGAGGAACCTAAGAGGGAGGAGGAAACCAAAATTGAGACCCTAGAGGTTAAGGATAGGGCGAACAAGAGTCTTTAGGCCATGGTGAAGGAAATTGGCCATATCCAGAAGGATGTTAAAACTCCTCAAGGTTCCTCTCTGAACTCGGTTTCTAAAAAGGATCTGAAGGAGGTCAAGGAGGAAATCAAAAACCTAGGGGAAAGCTTCAACAAGGTTGCTGGGTTCACGGTGAAGGTTATGCACTTGGAAGCTATGACTCTTTAGCTCCTACAAATGGAAAAGGGGTCTACCCAGGTGGAAGAACACAAGAATGAGAAGCTATTCCAATTCCTTGCAGAGGATTGGCTGAAGCTTTTGCTGGACAATGGGGGTAAAAACCCCAATTAACCTTCTCCTTTTTTCCATGCTTTGCTTTGATTTTGTGTTTTGTTGGCTGGCCATTGAGGGCCTTGTTGTGATTTTGATGAACTCCTCTAGTGGGTTTAGACTTAACTCCCTTACTGCTATAAGTAATTCCTGCTTCTATGTTAATTACTTTGAAACTTTCTTTCACAGACTCGTTACCAACTTCAAGGTGAAGCTGGGGTCTGTTAGAGATCACGCTTGCTATTGGTTAAGTTTTATTCCCTACTCTACTGTTATTCGTTATTCCTTCTTTAATGTTAATTACTTGAATACTTACTTTCACAGACTGGTTACCAGCTCCAAGGTGATGCTAGGGTCTGTTAGGGATTGCAGGCTGGTTACAAGCTCCATGTCGGAGTTGGGGCTTTTTAGTTTTATTTTTTGGTTTTTGATGCTGAAAAAGGGTATTGGGTGAGGGTGTTTTGACCCCCGTGCTGTGCTGGTTGTCTGCTGGTAGTATGCACTTCTTGTGCTAGCTATGTCTTTTCGGGTCACCCCCCTTGTCTTGGCTTCTTTTTTAATCAAAAACATTCTTTAGTATTTTAAAAGACAATTAAATTTAAGAGTTGAAGTCCACATCGTAATTACCATACAACATATGATGGTGAATATTGCACTTTGTTGGAACAAATGATAGTTTAAACCAAATTGTCATGCTAGTTACTACATAAACTCATTAGACTAAAAGGCTCAAAGACGATTATGATTTCTTCTTCTAATAAAACTCATTAGACTTAAAGGCTCAAAGGTGATTATGATTTCTTCTTCCAATAAAATTAGATTCATAAAATTAAAGATCTAAAACAACATAATATGTTACTCAAAACAATGGTTGATCATTAGTGGATTTGATTTAGTAGATCCAACAAATTTCTGCAAAGTTCATTTTCCTATTATTGTATTAATTTGATTTTAGCATATAGATTTACAAATCTTTATATCCTTCTAGATTTTTTTCAAGTTATGGAGAGTGTATAACTTAAAAAGGGCTAAGAGGAGTTCAAGTTGAAAAATTGTTGATAATATTGAATATTCAAAAACAAATATTTTGAAATACATTAAAAAGAATTATGTGAAAAAATTTGTTATTTCCTAAATATTCATAACAATAATATTGAATGTTAAAAATATTTACAATACAAGAATTGATTGTAATGTGTATTAATAAAGTATGAAGATATACTTCTTCAAATTTCTTGAAATAAAATGTTACAACTTTCTAAATTTTGATAAATAAATATTCTTTTATACATCATAACACTATGAAAAGGACTGTCATTATGAAAAAGACTGTCATAAGTATAAGTAAGAATAGTAAAATATCAAAAAACTATTTTATGTTTGTAAAAATTATTAAACTATAATAATATAACATTTTAATGATTTATTAATCATTATTAAGACTAGCACTTGCACCCTAAGAAGGTGCAAGGGTTAGGTCGATAAGAAAGTATTTGTAAGTTAAATATAACATAATTTTTAACAAAATTCCAACCAAAGGAAGAATTTTACTTGTACACATAGTGAAATGTTAGAACCAAAGAAACATGATAACCAAACATTATTAATCATTATTAAGACTAGCCCATGATATGAAAGTATTTGTAAGTTAGATAACATTTTTGATTTCTTGGTGATTGTAATGATTAGACGACTGAAAATCAGTGAATTAATTCCCACCTGAGACAGGTATTAAGAGAAACAAAGATTAAGGTATAATAAGATTAAGATTATAATTGGTGGTGGATGAAGGTATAATAAGAATAAGATTAAGATTAAGATTACGGATAGGTTAAGATTATAATTTTATATTTAAATTATGTAATTGAAACAATTAATCATCTTATAAAAGTTTGTCTAAATTGAAAAGAAATAAAATTTGCAATATCCATTTAATATTAATGCTGTGTATTTTGCACGATTAAGAAAACTTATCTACTACATTATTTTATTATTTATTTTTAAAACTTAACTAAAATTTCATACTAGCTCACATAAGAAACAATATAATATTCTCATTATTTATTCCTGAAACTTACAATACTTATTTATTACATTATTCTCATTATTTAATACTAGCTCACATAAGTAACATTACAAAACTTATGGATTACATTATTCTCATCATTTATTATGGAAACTTAACTAAAGTTTCATATTAATTTCGACAAGATGGTATGATACTACCAGGACAACAACAGAGATACATATTACCATCTGCTATACATCTTCCAATACCATTACAAACTAGATGACATTCAAATTTATCACTGTTCCGTTCATCACAATGTGAATTAGCATATGCAATTATGTACAATTAAATTGAATATTAGTACAAAATATTGAAAAATTGAAAACAATGTTTGAAATTTATAAACATATAAAATTTTCTAAAATTAAACAACATCTATATTAAATTATCAATATATCTTACTTGGAAAAATCTTGACAGGAAAAGACATTATTGTAGTTGTCAAAAGGAAAAACATGCAAACAAAAATTGTAAGGTCCAAAACATTATTCTTGTAAGGGTTCTGACAAAAGGAATTTGTAACCGCTTTGATTGTACAGACCAATCATTGCAGACTCTTCCTCTTCTCAGCCCTTTCATCTTCCTTTGACTGTCCAATATTCAATAGCATATAGCTAGTTACTGCTATGACTGCATTGTAACTATGTTCATCTGAATAAGAGATATATGCCCCTGCTTGAAGAGTGGATGTAGTCCAGATAATCTGGATGAACCACTATAAATTCTATGTCTTTTCTTCTTGCATTAGATGTCTGGTTTTATTTTAGTTTTATAATTGTTTCAACATTTTTCATTAGCTCAACAATTGGTATCAGAGCTGGTTAAACTCATTTGATTTTTTCAGAAAATTGGTGAAGATTTTGCAGACGCCATGGATGAGGCGGATAAATGGAAAATCAAAAAGTTTTATGGGCAAAACTTTGGGCTATGGAAAATGCAGATAGAGTCCATGCTTATCAAGCAAGATTTTCATCCAACATTGCTTGGTAAAGCAAAAGGTCAAGGATCTCTAACACTGGAAGAATGGGAGAAAATGGATTTGAAAGCACGGGCAACAATCTTTCTAGCTCTCTCACCCAATGTGCTGTTTAATGTTTCAGCAGAGAAGACAACAAGAGAGCTCATTGAAAAGTTATCTTCATTATATGAAATACCTTCAGCTTCAAACAAGGTTTTTCTAATGAAGAAGTTATATAATCTAAAAATGAAAGAAGGAGGAGTGATATCAAATCATCTCAATGAATTCAATACATTAGTTAGTCAGCTGATTTCGGATGGTATCCCATTAGATGATGAGATAAAGGCAATCTTATTGTTATGCTCACTTTTGAATAGCTAGGAAGGTGTAGTAATGGCTGTGAGCACTTCAGTAGCAACCAAGACCAAGCTGAAATTTGATAAAGTTGCAGCAACACTACTAAGTGAAGACATGTGAAGGAAGCACCAAGAACCCTCTTCCAGTGATGCTCTTACAGCTGTGAGCACAAGCAATAGAGATAGAAGTCACAAAAGAGGAAGAAACTATAATAAAAATAATGGAAGAGGTAGATCGAGTCATCACTTGAAATTGAGAGGAAGAAATGGCACTTGCTAGTTTTGTGGAAAAATCGGGCACACAAAGAAGCAATGCTCGAATTACAAGAAGGCTCAAAACAATGTTATCAATGGTGGTGCTCATACTGCAACTGATGAAGCTTTGGTACTTGCAGCCGATGACACAAATTCAAGCTTGTGGGTTCTTGATTTTGGTGCATCTTTTCATTCTACTCCATGTCGGAGTGCTTTCACAAATTACAGCGAAGGTATGTTTGGCAAATTTTTTCTTGGGGATAACAAAGAGTGTGATATTGTCGGCAAAGGGGATTTTTTATTATCGCTGAAAAATGGAAGTAAATGGGTCTTAAAAGATGTTAGGCATGTTCCCACACTAAAGTGTAATCTGATTTCAGTCAGTCAGTTATTTAAACAAGGTTGTAATGTCAATTGATCTCGCTTCTTGCAAAGTGTCCGAAGGTAAATTAGTTTTAGCAAAAGGGTAGAAAACTGGAATTTTATACACTTTAGAGTGTAATAGAGAAGTGGGAGCAGCCATGGTGGTTGCGAACAACAATGCTAAACTTTGGCATAAGAGGCTTGGTCATATGAGAAGGAAAGGTCTTGAATTTATGTTTCAAAGAGATCAACTTCTGGGCCTTAAATCTATTGATTTGCAGATTTGTGAACATTGTCTTTATGGCAAACAAAATCAAACCAGCTTTGTTCAGACGGGTCATGAGAAGAAATCTTCTCCCTTAGAGCTCATTCATTTTGATGTCTTCGGTCCTATGGAGGTAACTTCTATCGGTGGTGCAAATTATTATGTTTCTTTTCTTGATGATTGCACTCGAAAAGTTTGGGTTTACATGTTGAATAAGAAATTCAAAGTTTTTTCAAAATTTAAAAGTTTTAAGGCTATGGTGGAAAATCAGAATGGAAGATTAAATGTTTACTAACAGAAAATGGAGGTGAGTATTGCTCTTCAGAGTTTGAAATTTTTTGTGTAGATCATGGTATTCAGAGGATTAAAATAGTCCCTTATACACCTCAAGAAAATGGTGTAGTTGAGCGGTTGAATTAGACTATTTTGGAGAGAGCTCGGTGTATGCTCTCAAATGTCAGTCTGGGGAAAGAATTCTGGGCAGAGGCATGCAATACGACAGTGTATTTGATTAATCAAGCTCCTTGATCTCGACTTGATTTTGATATTTTGGAGTAATGGTGGCTTGGCAAATGGATTTCCTTCTCTCACCTTCGAGTGTTAGGTTGTGATTCTTATGTTCACATTCTGAAAGAGCAGAGAACGAAATTGGATTTTAAATCCAAAAGATGCATATTTTTGGGGTACAGAGAAGATCAGTTTGGTTTTTGGTTGTGGGATCTGGTTACTCATAAAGTCATTCACAGTCGCAATGTTGTCTTTAATGAGAAGTCTTTCTCCGGTTTGCAAAATCAGAAATCTACTTCTGATGAATTTATTCAATTTGATATGTCTGATAATGGCAATCATATGCAAAAAACTCCCTGAGTTACATTCCACCCCTCTATTGCTGTTGTGCCAACCAAAAAAATTCATCCATCCTCTCTCCATACCCCATTGCAATTTCAAATTGGCACACAGCCCGCAATCGTCTCAACAATGCCGGACCAATCAAAAAATTTCATAGCCTCCACTTGTTCACATGCTGAAAGGAGGATCTTCTAATAATAATGGAGCTACTGTGGAAGAGAAAGCTACTCTATTTCCACCGCACGCTCCTTTTCCTCCCTCCACATAGGTAGTCTATCCCCATTACCCTGCGGTTCTAGATTCCCTCACACCACCAGGAATCCTACGAGATAGTGAGGTGGCAAAGCCTCCTGATCTGTTCCTCATGCCTCCCTCTTCTTTGTGGGAGTTTCATACTCTGCCCCACGTGGATGACAGTGTCCAGCGTGAAATGCATATGTAGAGCATGGAGCTTTCTTTGCGCACGCAACATCTAATGCTACCTCCTCTCTCCTTGCTGCCGCGTGTGATTTTTTATCACCCACACAAGGAATCCTCTCTTCCATCAGGGGAAATTATTGCAGTCTGAGGCCAGAGTAAATACCATGAGACTGAGTCTGAAAGACATGAAGGTGTCCAAAATCAGCAAGGCATAGGAAATACAAAGAGTTTAGATGATCAACACATTCATCACAATCAGAATGAAAACCAAAGCATTCAACTCCGCCATTCTACTAGAGAGTGAAAGCGTCCAAGGAAATATGATGATTATGAACTCTTATTTTCTTTATGTTTTGATCAAACAGAGCCACAAACTTATAAACAAGCATGTACAGATGTAATTCAATGTTTTGGATGGATGCAATGAAAGATGAAATGGATTCTTTATATACAAATTAGACTTGGGATTTGGTTCCTCTTCCGCCGAATCAGAAAGCATTGAAAAACAAGTGGGTATATTGCATTAAAGAAGAAGATGGAGGTAGAAAGCGATATAGGGCCAGATTGGTAGTGAAGGGGTTTTCTCAACAAAAGGGTGTGGATTTTAATGAAATCTTCTCTCCAGTAGTAAAAATTCTGACTATTCGTTTGGTATTAGACATGGCAACAGCATGGGACCTCAAGCTTGAGAAACTCAATGTCAAAACAACATTCTTACATGGGGATATTGAAGAAGAGTTATATATGGAGCAGCCAGAAGGATTTGTGAAACAAGGGCAGGAGCATTTATATTGCAGATTAAAGAGGAGTCTATATGGGCTAAAGAAAGCTCCACATCAATGGTATTTGAATTTTGATAACTTCATGACTCAGTAAGGATTCACTCACTGTGAATCAGACCTGTGTGTTTATTATAAACAACTTCCTACTAGTGAGTTTGTGATTCTACTATTGTATGTTGATGACAGGCTGACTGCTGGAAACAGTATGAGAGTTATTCATGAGATGAAGACACATTTGGCTCTTTGCTTTGCCATGAAAGATTTAGGGGCAGTGAAGAGGATTCTTGGGATGGATATAATCTGAGATAGATAGAAAAGAGAAATTAAATTGTCCCAAGAAATGTATATTCTTAAAGTTTTAGAAAAATTCAATATGTCAAATGCAAAATCGGTTGCCACTCTATTGGCTGATCACTTTCGATTGTCTTCCAAAATGTATCCTTCCACACCAAAAGAAAAACACGAGATGGAAAGTATTCCTTATTCTTTAGCAGTTGGGAGTTTAATGTACGCCATGGTTAGCACACGTCTGGATATTGCCCATGCAGTGGGAGTTGTGAGTGGTTTTATGAGTAATCCTAGTAAAACTCATTAGCAAGCAGTTCAATGGACTCTTCAGTATTTGAGAGGCACTTCCTCTCATGTTTTATGCTTTCATGGCAAGACTCCTTATATTTTTGGATACGCTGATTCTGATATGGCGGGAGATCTAGATAACAGGAGGTCAACAACAGGCTATGTGTTTACATTTTCCATGGCAGCGATTAGTTGGACTTCTCAGAAGCAACAAGTAGTTTCTCTTTCCTCTACCAAGGCTGAATACATTGCTCTTACTGGCGAGATAAAGATTTGATATGGTTATAGTGATTGTTTGGAGAGTTGGGATTTAGACAATCCATCTTTAATCTATTTTCTTACAGCAACAATGCCATTCGTTTGGCAAAAAATTCTGCATTTCACAGTCGCACAAAGCATATAGAAACCAGATTTCACTTCATTTGTCATGCTCTTGAAGAGGGAAGATTACAGTTAGAGAAGGTTGATACAAAGGTTAATCCGGCTGATGCGTTCACCAAGGTTGTACCTCGAGAGAAGTTCAAATAATGTAGACCTTCTCTCGACATTGTCACAATGTAGCCACAATCATTCCAAGTAGGGGGTATCTCTGCGCAAAACTGATTGGCCTTCAAGTGGGAGATTGTAACAGTTTTGACAAAAGAAATTTGTAACTGTTCTGATTTTGCAGACCAATCATTGCAGACTCTTCCTCTTCTCAGCCCTTTCATCTTCCTTTGACTGTCCAATATTTGTATAGCATATAGCTAGTTGCTGATATGACTGTATTGTAACTTTGTTCATCTGAATAAGAGATATATGCCCCTGTTTGAAGAGTGGATGTAGTCTATATAATCTAGATGAGCCACTATAAATTTTGTGTCTTTTCTTCTTGCATTAGATGTCTTGTTTTATTTTAGTTTTATAATTATTTCAACATTTTTCATTAGCTCAACACTCCTTAATCGCCATCACTTTTAAAATACAAATGATGTGTTATGAAATCCCAACTCAAGAATTTATAGATAAAAAATGTAATCTAATTTAGAAAATTATTCGTATATTAAATATGAAGTAAGTAGATTGGAATAGCATCTCTATTACGGTGCAGCAGCAAGGGCTTCTTATCCATGCCCATTCTACATTCCTTTCTTTTTGGTTTAAACTCGGAAGTTGGTAAACACAACATTCCTTAAATAGCAAAAGCATTCCTTAAATAGAAAAGGATCATGTATTTTTGGTATAAACTCCACAATACACACACATTTATTAAAATCATTTTCAAGAATACATATAATTTTATATCAAATAATTTTGATTATCTTAATTATTAAATTTTTTTTAGTAATTGATTTCAAAATTTAATATCAAGGTGAATAACAATAAATTTTATTACTGTAATAGAATTTTAAAAAAATATTAATATTTCTATTTTGACTTTTGAAAAATTTGATCAAAAAGTTTTCAAACAATTTTAATAAAATTTTATACTAAAAGTAGATACTTTTGTCTAGTGGCCTATCTTGGATCGTCCTTCTTAAGGCATTGGTTTGAATGCTAGCATTGAGGTGGGTGATGCTAATTTTGATTTACATTTGGGTTCGGCTGATACATCCCTGGCACTCATGGAGGCATAGTTGCAGTATTGGATGCTGATACATCCCTGGCACTCATGGAGGCATAGTTGTAGTATTGGATACTTTTGGTTATGGCCATAATGGCTTTTTCTAAAAATATGGTCTTCGCTTCTTCTGGTAATTGGCTCCCGTATCTTTCATTTGTATTGTAATTAGCTTAACACCTCATAGTATCTTCTTGGGTAGATGATAGATGCAATGATTTTGTATATTAGCTTTTGCCTAGCCCACCCTGTTCATTTCTCTGGGAACCCTTTAAACCAGTTAATATTAATATAATATATTAAGTCGCAGTGCCACCTTATTTAAAAAAATAAAAAAATAATTGAATTTAAATATAATTTATTTTTAAATATTATTATTCACAAAAGAAACTATTGAGCTATGCTAGGGTTTTGGTTGTGGCTGTCATGTACATTGAATATTACATTCTGGTGTTGTCATACCATATTTACTATGGACATTTTAGTTTTATAATGGTTCTCACCAACTTTAACCCAACAATTGATATTGGTGTTGGGGTTTGACAGGCTATCATGGCACCTCTCAACAAGTGGCCTCACAAGTTCATTCTGAAGGTGTTTCAAAAGGTATGACCTTAGACACTCCTATTGTTGTTTTACCTTTGTATAATTTTGATAGTGTCTGTGACTGGATAGAAAAGTATAAGTAGGAGATATTTTTGACAACGGGTCAAATTATGATATCAGGATTCAGTTGTGTAGTTTTTTGAGTCAAACTCATTGA
Organism: Thuja plicata; assembly: GCA_018584345.1. Classification (NCBI taxonomy): domain Eukaryota; kingdom Viridiplantae; phylum Streptophyta; class Pinopsida; order Cupressales; family Cupressaceae; genus Thuja; species Thuja plicata. The sequence continues at coordinate 106,081 of MU226344.1, read as the reverse complement.
CCCATGTTTCATAAGTAGTGGTTCACAAGAACCCATCACTCATGAGAATAAATGGAACACTTAGCACTCATTGCATCTAGGTGTTTTTCATAGAGGTGAAGCACCGAGACTTCCCGGGAGCTCACCCATCCTAGTACTACTCTATCTCAAGCATGCTTAACTATGGAATTTCCTCCATGGTTAAACCCACTCTGCTTGCAACCCCATTTGTAAAACCTTAAGTATGTGTTGTACCTAATGAATGATCAGTTATAAATCCCCTTAAGCTCATCAATTGATAAGTAGGAGATACTTAGTGGGGAGGGTTCCACTTGAAAGCATGTTGCGTGATTGGATTACCAAAGCCATGAATCCTCATGGGGTCTAAATTGATGGTGTCTAGAATATCACTAAGGGTTTCTTTTTGTTCCATTTCTCCAACCCCTGACATGTTGAGGGTAACCTAAAAAATTGGCCCTGGTTTGTCTAGTCTTCCTTGCCAGTTTTCCAGCCATGGTCAAGAGACTTTACTATCTCAAATGAGAAAAAAAGATTAAAGTCCCCATCTAGATAGAGTTTCTAAGCTTACCCTTACGATATTGGTCATTCCTGGAAACTATTGCCCAAACCCTTGGTAGGGTGGTTTGCATTAAGCCAGATTATTTTTTCAAGCTCATCTGCAAAAAAAGGGTTTGTGTACACAAGTTGATTTATCTGGAAACCTTAAAGAAACCTTTGATATTTAGGTGGGTGATAAATATTTCTCCCAATGAGTGATTTATTTGGATCTTCCCGATTTATTTGGATCTTCCCAAAACCTTCTATCATTGCCAATTTTCTGAGCATAAGATTTAGGGTTTCCCTCTTGTTGTTCCTAGGAAAAAGTCTCCACAAAAGGAGACAAGCCCACCTTGAACTTTCGAGGGTGCTAAAATAGATGAAGGATGGAATATAGTGATTTGAAAAGGAAAAAACACTTTGAATTTTGTCTAGAAGAAAATAAATGTGTTTGCTTCATAGCCACCAATGCAAGAAAGAACCAAACCTAAGTTGCAAAGCAAAAAACATGTTGATGCTCGGGTTTCAAGCCCTAAAGTTCAGGGCAAGAATTCAGTTGAAAGTGGTTCCTATTATATGTGGGTTTTAACTCATCAAGCCACTTTGATCGCTTATTCTCAACCCTCTTCTTTATGCCACTCTCGCAACCATCTTGAGTGAAGCTCTTGGGGATGGTGGTCTAGAAAAATGCTAGGTGACTCCAAGAGAATCTTACCCTAGTTTTTGACTAGCCATAGATTTTTTGCAAAATAGATTCTCCTCTCTCCGAAATGAGGATGACATGCATGTGGTTGTCTCTTGAATTAAATGTCATGGAATGTAAGAGGTCTTACTGGCCTCACAAAAAAGTATTCTGTTAGGGATACTCACCAAAGATTTCTTAGTATTGATATTTTTGTTTTCAAGAAGTTAAAACTTTAATGTTCATGTTAACTGTTGTTTGCTATATTATTTAGCTGAATAGCCCTATTTTTGCTTCTTTGCACAAAGCTGGTAGAGGAGGAGTCAATAATCTCATTTCTCCGTAATGATATTCTTCTGTTTTTAATCATGTGTCAGGTCCTATGTAGAGAGTAGTCTGGGTCCTCATGTAAATAAAAAATAATTCATTTGGGATCATTAATATTTATGATCCCAATGATATTGTTGAAAGATCTCAGATGTGGCAATGGGTAGTTGATTCATTACAAACTAGAACTTGGGTTATGTGTGGGGATTTTAATATGGTTAATATGACTTCTGACAAAGAAGGCATTTTGTCTTTTAGATGGTCAGTTAGAGAATGTGAGGCTTGGTTTTATATGTGCAATAAATTAGGCCTTTTCAACCCAAATATCAATCATTGTCATTCTAATTATATTTGACACACTTGGTGCAACTTCAGAGCTAGTCTTGAAAGAATTTTTAAAAGGTTAGATCTTTCCATGATCTTGAGGTTACTTTGGCATACCTCTATCCTATAAAGTTCAGCAAAGAATGGTAGACAAATAATATGCATCCATCGAAGACACAATTATTTTTTAATACATTATTCTTGAATCATCAACCCACGATGACCTATATTAAACAAGTTTAGAATCTTGAGCCCAGGCCCACTCAACCAACTGGTTGGATTGTGTGGTAGAATGACCATCTCATGCAATACATAGTTTCTCTTCATTTATAACAGAAAATTGGCCATGTACCATCAACAATTCAATGATGTGACCACCAAATATCTGTATGCTTCTTTTGAAGCCCTAGGTTCAAATCTCTTTTGCCTCAACTTGCAGGTTAGGGTTTCTAAACTCTGCCACCAAAAGAAAATTGTTTGTCATCATACTGTTAGAGGAGCTCAAATCAAGTCCACACTTAACTAGCTTAAGGTGGGTGACCAACCTTCTAAAGAGTTTCTTTCTACTCTTAGAGCTCATCATTATTCTCCTAGCATTAAAAGTATCAAAGATGACTGGTTAAAGGAAAATACTAATCAAATTGAAGTTGATAGTCAATAGTTAGAGGAGATAGGATAGAATAGATATAATAATTTTGCATGAGTTAGTTAAGGAATTCTAGAGTAGCATATGAAAGATAACACCCCTCTAACGAAAAGAGGAGGTAGGTGTCTGGGTTGTTTTAAAGAGAAAGATACAAAGATAATTTCTAGGAATATCAATCAACAATTAGAGGAAAATAGGAGTACAAAATCAAGGTGGAGAAAATCGTCTAAGATAATACAAAAAATAAAATCTCAAAGGATCTAGGTCAATTACAGTATCAAGTAAGAAAAATATTATATTTACAAGGTAATCAGATAGGAAAAATGGAATAGATCCATTAAAGGAGATTTGAGAAATGAAGTTTTGCATAAATATTTTAATCATAATAAGGAGATATATACAATAATTTTGTCTTTGGAAGAGGATTTTGTAAATATAATGGATGTAGGAAATCTAGTTAAAGAGTTACATGCATTGGTGGGACTTATGTCATTAAATATAAGTAGGAAAAAGGGTTTACAGAAGGAAAACAAGGATATGCTAGATGGAGAATTCAGGATAGAGACCTAGAAGGTGAAATCTTTCCATTAGGGCTTGAGATAGAGTTGGAGAATAATGAAGAAGGTGGATATTTTACCCTTAGATCTAAATGCAACATATAATTTTTTTGGACTAACAGATATAGAAAAGGGGGACAATAAGGACATATTCAATATAAATAATTCCTTCAGAGAAAGGATTTTGGATATTTATAGTTGGGAAATAGTTGAAACAACAGAGGAAAGGGATCCTAGATGGGAGAATTGGATTAACAAGGATCCACTAGGAGTTTCAAATATTAAGAAAAAATAATTTTGAATATGGAAATTGACATTGTAAAATATAACCTAGACTATGGTTTTAAGTCAAGGAAGAAGAAAGGTAGGAAACCAATGTCTCAACTTAGGAAATTTGATGGAGAGGAACTTGATCAAACTAAAATTACTTATTATTAGAAAAATAGGAAGGGGATGAACCTTCCTACAAGATCTTGAAGAGTAACTTAGTTGGTTAGGGGAATAATGACCCCTAGTAAGAAAAATTGATTAAAGTATTGCACCATTCAAGCTAGACAATAATGATTATAAAATATTAAAACATGTTAAGTATTGAGAAAAGGATATAGTTAAGGAAGTCTTAAATGGATAGGGAGGGATATATAATGGTGGAATACAATAATGGTTATAGTTAGGGATTCCTTAAGGGCCTAGGAGGAATATACAAAGGAGGATTATGGTAGATATTATCCTCATTTTGGAATTTATGTAGTATTTCCTCTTAGAATTAGGGATGTTTATATATATGGCCCCTTTTGTGAAGTGGGATTTACATGTTAACTACTTTAGTGAATGGAAGGTATCCAATATACAGGGGAAGTTAAGGAATAATTATAGCTACTATTATATCTCATCTCAAAGACGATCTTCAAGGTAAAGAGTTTAGCTAAAGTTTGTTTTTTCAAAAACTCCAACTATTGCTCCTTTCTAGATAATAGAAGACAGATAGGTGAATATGGAAGTTATTTTATTCAGAATTTTCTACCATAAAAATATGTTAGGTGATAGGTGGTATGAAAAGATAATTGTCGATGGGACTTTTGGTAGATTGTGGAATGAGGATGTAAACATCAAAAGATCAACTTTTAATTAAGTTGACCATTACGTTATGTAGGAGATAGGAATTATGTTGGAAAGTAGGAAAAGTTTAAAAGATGTGGATGATTGACTAGACAAAGAGGATGACTGACAAGGATGGATGATTGGACAAAGAGTATGATGAAAATGTCTACGGGGCAGAAAATTTGCACCTAATGGGACTTTTTTTTTAAATTTATTAATTAAATTAAAAATCACAGACACTACTGTCTATGATTTTTAATTTCATTAATAAATTAAAAAAATGTCCCATCGGGTGCAAATTTTCTACCCCGTAGTCATGGCCGAGTATGATGATAAGGTTCTATTTATAAAAGTTAAAAATTTGAGGCACTTAATTGTTTCGTATGAAAAATATATATTTTAGTGGGGCAATCAAGAAAACCTCACAACCTTTATTTTGAGGGCTTCTGAAGTACTGGACATCCCACACATGTGGCTTAGAATGAAGGAATATTAATAATGATACATTGGACGTCCATTTGAATAAGTAGCTAATCTCATATGATTATTGAGGAATGTTCTAATTCCCAAACATTGGTTAGTAGGTTTTCTCAAAAAAGCTTCAAGGATTTCTGGCAGTGGAGTCAACTATTCCTCTCAAACTAGAAAAGTGCTTAAGGAAAATTATTTTTGGGCGGAAAACCACCAGGGAAATGATGGAGAAGCATAGTGAATGATCATTTTAGGAGATGAGTGTATTCAAACAAACCATCATTTTAGGGTTAATAGTGATATGTTCCAACAATTTTTATTTCTATATTATTAGTCATGGGGATGTCCAAGCCAGATTCTTTATAGATGTGGCATGGGATCTAAATAAAAAATAATCTATTAGGAGATTTTTTGGTGGCAATAGGAAATGTGGATGACAACCTTATGGTCCCCTATATAATTGAGTATAAATCTCAGAATGGTTTTGGATTAGTCGAATGTTCTTTTGGGGTGGAAGTAGTGAAGAGGTTGCAAGTCCAGAACAATGAGCTCCTATTATTTTAATCATTTTCTTCCTTGCTATGTGGCCTAGTAGAGCATCATCACAAATTAGAGCAAAGATGTTTGAAGAAAGTTGCACGGATGCGATAATGATTTTTTATTATTATTTAAAATTCTTTTTTACATTGGATTAAGGGTGATTTTTCTCCATCATGCATTGTTTCTTAGCAACCCGGCAAGCCTAAAAAAAAATGTTTGTAAAAGGTCGCAAACTTGAAACTAGCTAAAAATATAACATCAAACATTAGTTTTAGGTTAATATTTCTTCCTTTGCGACTAGGATTAGGTTTTATTTGTTCATTTTTTTCAGATGCACATTCCTATGAATGAAATCTTTAGTTAGCCTGGGAAATGTATTAAACAACCCATATCCTCACCAATCTACCAAACTTTCAATTGGGATCATTGAGAATTATCTTGTATGATTGATGCATATTATGTGGATGTGTGCATTGAGTTGAAAAAGTTGGGAGTTGATTTTTTGAAGCCTCCAATAGTTTTGAGTATTTCCTATAGGAAAGCAAACAACAATCATAAAATGTCTATGAGAAAATCTTTGAGTATCAAGTAGGTCAAAGATTAATAGGCAATGCTTCAAAACAATAGTCAATGGCATTGCTATGAAATAGAACAATTGAGCAGATGTGTGCAAGAAAAGGGGAATTCATATTTGATCTTGAGAAAGGGGAATAGATAATCATCAAAGTATAAAATTAGAAGAGTTTTTACTCTAGCCTAGATGTTGTAGGCACAAATGTTCTATAAGATGTGTTTGCAAAATATCAGTGTACAAACAAGAAATTGTTCATTTTTTGTTTTTTTAGCTAGGAAGGTGGAGTGGAGTTGCCTTAAGCAACTAGAGTTGGATATTTAGAAATGAATTTGTTTTTTATTCTTTGATTGAATATTGCTAAGTTTGTGAAGTTGAAAAAAAAACTACGAGTAATTTCATATATGATTTAAAGCCAAAGAAAGCAAGGAAATATTCTTTTCTAGCAAGCTAAGTAAAGCAGTTGGGCTCTATATATGTAAGATTATGTAGCAACCTTGTATTTGATTGAGAAGAGAAAGTTGAAGTTGGATGTTAGGATGAATAGAAGATCCAACATTTGCAGGTTTTTCCCCACATAGGGTTTCCTGGGTATATTTTTGATTGGATTATGTTATTATTTTTGCTTTAGCTATTATTGGTTGTTAAGTAGCCTAGAGTATTGATTGTTATAAATCTGATAGAGTTTATATTCTATAAATTTATTGTGCAATTAATATGTTGCTGGGTTATGAGATATTAACATTGTATCAAAGCTCTAAACTCAGAATACAAAGCCAATATTTATGACATAGATTTTAGAAAAAAAAAATTAGAGTTTTGTCTCTAGGTTGTTTTGTCACTATGACAACTAGTGTTCGATATGAAGATAGGCTTGAAGGTGCATCTAACTTCTTACCGTGGAAGGTTTGAAATATATATGTTCTCAAGGAAAATAGGTTTTGGATCTATGCTAGTACTGGAGTGACACCACCAGTAAATGATCATGTTGCTTTGGATTTGCATGAAGTTAAGGAGGCCAAGGCTCAGAGAATCATTCTTGATGGAATAAGAATTCATTTAATTCCTCATCTATTGAAGAAAGACACCGCCAAGGAGGCTTGGGATATGCTCAAAATACTTTATCAGAGTGACTACTAGAGTTGTAATATGATGCTCAAGGACAAATTGCATAATACCAAGATGTCCAAAGGAAAGAGTGTGACCTCTTATTTCTCCAAGCTGACACAAGTCAGAGATGAGCTGGCTGCCATTGGAAAGACAATTTTAGAAAATGATTTGGTGCGTATAGCCTTGAATGGTTTTTTGAATCAGTGGGAAGTGTTTGTCAAGTGTGTTGTTGGAAGAGATCAGCTACCTTATTGGGATAGGCTTTGGGATGATTTTCTTCAAGAAGAAAACTATGAAGGTTCTCATCATGGAGACCAGACAAAGAAAATTCTTTCTCTTGCATGCAAGGGTAAGAAGTCTAATAAAGGGAAAAAAGGTTCTTATTACATGAGTGGGAAAAAGAGAGATTTGAGCAAGATAAAATGTTTTTTTTTTCATCAGATGGGTCACTATGTTAGTCATTGTCTAAATAAGAATAAGAAAAATAAGGAAAATCAGAAGAAGAAAGTTGTTGCTATAGCTGAAGTGGATGAGTTTACATCATGATTTGAGAATGAGTTTTCACTCATTGTATGTCTCTCAAGTTCATTTGCCAATATGTTTTGGTATATTGATTGTGGGGCTTCTTGCCACATGATGGGAGTAAAAGAATGTTTTACCAAGTTGGAGGACAAGAAGCTAAATTTATATATTGAGCTTGACATCAATGCCAACTACCATGCTACTGGTGTTGGCACTGTCAACTTTCAGAGGGTGTCTAGAAATCCCTTGTTGGTGAAGGATCTGTTTTATGTCCCTGGCATGAAAAAATATTTAATCTCAATTTCTACTTTAGAACATGGGTTTCATCATGACTTTTGAGAGGGGAAAAGTCTGTATTCATCCCAAGGATTCAAAAGTTGTAAAAGTGATTGAAGTCGAGCATGGAAACTAGTTTTAGTTATAGTTTGAGCAAGCATATGAATTGGTAAGAAGTTGTAGCGGGAAAGGACAATTGTGGAATAGGAGGATGGCTCATCTTCACCATGGAGCACTTAATGTGCTCAATGAGATAGTGATAGGGTTGCCTGAGATGAAGACAAAAAAGAATGAGGTGTGTCATGCCCCAAAATCTGGGCATAAAAACCTTTTAAACAAATGAACTTTAAAACTTATATTTATAGGATATATTATAGGAAATGAAATCTATTTTAAATCTTTTCAATTTAAATCAATTTGAAAGAGCGAGATAGAATAACAACATTAATTAGAGTAAAAGTCCTTAAAGTTCCTTTTTCCACTGTATTAAGTAAAACAACTATAGATATACTTTGATAACAATCATCTCGAATAAAGGTCCAGATAATTATTTCATTCATGGAAATAAGCAACTCTCTAATTTCAAAATACAAGAGATTTTATTTTTCAACCTTACAAACTTTCCAAGGGAGAAACTTGTACAGAAATAGACTTTAGAAACAAGGGATCACAACCAAGATTTCCAAGATACCAGCTACACATCCAGGAGCTTTCTCAGGACCTGCAATAACATCAAGGTTGACCATGGAGGCTCACCTCCCAACCTAGGCCTTTGCAAGGCCACCCTCGAGCTAGGGGATCCAGAAATGAACGGGAGACATACATACAACCAAGAATGCACAATAAAGAGACTAACAATAATACATCAAGAGATTCCCTCCCAAGGTTTAACAAAAAGAAGGTCTCCAAGAGACCTTCTCCAAAATTGGGGTGATAGCATACAAGCCCAGGAGGAGAAAGCCAAGAGAACACAAAAATACGTACACTAGGAATGGGCCACACATGGAATCAACATTCCTAAGTACCACAATATAATCCTGTTCCATGGCCACACATGGACTCATGAACAGATTTCTACCCTTCACCTCCATGTCCTTCAATGGCAACTGGAGTAAAAATTACCTTTATTGGCATCATGGGCACCCATATACCCATGTTTATCCCTCCACACTAGGAGACTCTACACTCCTGGTGTC
>MU226344.1:75926-92319 GCA_018584345.1 Thuja plicata | reverse complement strand
TATATATATATATCACAAGGAACATAAATCATGCATCAAGGCAATATATTTTAAAGTAATATATTAATATTATTATTTTACAAAAATAATGCATTTTCAAAGGGAAAGATAATGAAATCTTTAAGGAGCATGCAAGTTACTAAAAATAGGGAAATATGCAAATATTCAATTATATTGATTTATTATTCTGACATGCAAAAGTTAAGCCCACTATTCTTCTATTTCCCATGCATATATGAAATGACATGAGTTTGGTAAAAGAATGATTTTCTTTCCAAGGTAAGGTATTTTTATAGGTGTGAAGACTATTATCCATTTTAGCAAGAATATCAAAAGTTTTCACAACGAAAACGTCATTCAAAAATCTGAAACTCTAGTGGTAATTTGAAAACAAATACATATCAAATAAAACCCTAATGTCCATTTTACAACTGAGATAATTTAATGAAACCCTTAAGCCCAAAATTACAAATCTGACAGCAAGACACGAAAGAAAACATACACAGAAATATCAAATAACTTATTATTCAATTTAAGATGGAGATCCTCGAGTCCAAAGCGGCTAGCTTACTCAGGATCATCTCCTAATTATTTCCATTGGGTTTGTTGGCTATCCATGTGTTCTATTTTCCTTTTTTTTTTGTTTATCTTGTTTTTTGCTTCAGCCATGGTGTTGGCCCGTTTCATCTTTTGGTACTGTTGTTTTTAGACTGGGAAATTTTTTTGATCTTTAGCTCCGTAATTGGGTTTCAGGCACCCTGTAAAGCCTACTTTACTTAATCAAAAACCTATTATTCAATTTAAACAATTTTAAACACACAATATCAAATAAGAAATTTTTAGACATAGGATCCCAACAATCCAAATGCATAGAAGATAGGGATCTGGAAGGATGGAATTAACAAGTTTGAAAATCCTACCTTTGTAACTGATGATAAAATTTGATACAAATCCCAAAGCAAGCATGATTCAAAATTTCTCCTAAGCTTTCAACAAATTCTTTAACCACCTGAATTCTCCTTCCACCTGATTGAACTGCCTCCAAATGGCTTTCAATTCAGATATATAGAAAACCAGGTAATTCAGTTTACAAAAGTGCAACCCTAATTAGGAATATTAATTATTAATTAAAATAAATACTTTAATTTTAATTTCACTTAAAACAATGCACAACTTAACTTTAAAATAAAAAATCAAAGTCATAAAAAAAATGAGAAGATTTAAATTAAATTAAAATAATTAATCATGCAACTTAAAGCAATATTTAATAATTTGATTTGCACAATTAATTTCATTTGTTTGGATTTAATATTTATTTAATCTCAATTATTAAATTAAGACTTAATAATTAAATGAGTTAATTAAATATAGATATTTAATTATTAAATAGTCATATATTTAATATATTAATGTTTTAACTTTATCAAAGGTGTAATTATTAACATTAATAATACCATAAATTAAACATTTAACACACAAGGCAAAAGCATGATAAATCCAACTGAAAACCATCTAAACCAAAAAACAACTGAAACATAAACAACAAGCACACATAGAAAGGCTCAAGAATCCACGTCACTTGACAAATTCAAATAGGATAGTCAGTCAGATTCTTGTCTAGTTCTAGGAAAAAATAAGGGTTTAGGATAGGGATTTAAGCCTTAATATTATCTCCCCTCTTTTACCATTGAGATATTGCGATAAGGTATGCTCACTCCTGCCAATTCAGGGAAGACGTTGCCTGATACCTGCAAATCTGTCATCACAAAGATGAACGCACATACATATAATATAACAGAAAATGGTTGAGACCAGTTTATCATGTGGATCTCACCGAAGAAAGTAACTATGACTCTATCCCATACCATATCAAACCACCAAGAAAAATGTAAAACATACAAATGATCCATGTGCATACAATATAATGTCACTATTGTCAGTATTTCCATAATCAAAATAACATCATAGCATATCAATAGCCATCATGAAATAACCATAAATCTATTGGAAACACAAGATATAACACAACTATCTAAAGGATCAATAATATAATGAAAAGTAATACATGAACATCCTCAAAACCAATTGAAATAGCCAACACACACCTGAAAAAGTCTAAAAGAGTTCGACAACTAAAACTGAAAAGAAAACTAAGGGGTGGGTATTACAAGGGATATAGTTGGAGAAGCCAAGGACATGCTTCATGATCAGGAATTTCCTTATTTCTTATGGGAATAATCTTGCAATATAGTCATGTATTTGCAGAATAGCAGCCCTCACAAAGTGTTGGGAAAATTAACTCCTGAAGAGGCGTTTAGTGGTAAGAAACCATATTTGTGGCACATTCAGATCTTTGGATGCCTTTTATATTGTAACATTCCTATGGAGAAAATAACCAAGTCAAGACCAACTTCAGAGAAGGGTATCCTTGTTTGGTACAGTGAAACTTCTAAGGCTTATTGGCTTTACATTCCCACACTCAAGAAAATATTTGTTCGCAGAGATATGAAATTCGAGGAGGAGAGGGATCTTTAGAAGACTAGCAACTTGATGAATGAGGAGGATAAATCATCGACAATTGAGGTAGCACAAATTCCTCAAACTTTACCCACACAAGCTGGAGAGAAAAGTAGGAAAGCCAAATAGGATGATCAGGAGGAACAAATAATTCACAAATCCTTGAAAGAAATGTGGTTTCAACAGACACCATGACTAATGGATACATGCCAAATGGAATTTCAAGAATCTCTTAAAATATTTGAATTCATCAATAAATCTAGAATTAATTTTGACTTCCAGAAACACTGTGTAGCAAACAAAGGATATGCATATTCAATGAACCATGAAGATGACTCAAAGGGTACCTCTTCATAGAATATTTATTTTATATTCCTCTCAAAATATTGATGGTGTATGATATATTTTTTGATTATTTAAAATGGGTTTTTGGTAGGGATTAGAGTCACATTTCACATAATATATGTGTCTAGGATTCTATCATATTTGTGGATGTGTAAAAGTCTAGTTCGATTTGTAGTGGCTATACGAATATGTTTCTTGGAACTTGCCAATGATTTTGTATTGGTAAACATTTTATAAGCATAACTTATATGCTTTGGTTTGAAAATGCAAGTATTACAAAGGAGTGGAGAATTCATAGCTATGAGAACATGATTCTTCGAGGGTTGCAAAGTAACATTATGTATTGGATTTATTTGTGCATTCAAAAGATAAGAGTACTTTGCATAAAATATGAAAGGTCATGTTCCAATATTTTTCACTTCTAAAAAGAGGAGAGAAAATCATTAGAAATTAGGACTGGGTATAATATGGGACATGTTCAAGGAATGGAAAAAATTTGGTGAAAAGTGAAAATGGGAAGGAGAGAGTAAAAGAATTGCACCAAGTAATTTTTCCTATTCAAAGAATTTAAAAAACAAAAAAGATAAAGAGGCTAAATGGGAAAAATTAAAATTGCGATATTATTTCACCATGGAGGAGGCATTTGGCATGGAAACAAAATTTGAATCAAAACACAAGGAAAAATGGATGAAGTTTTTACAGATCAAATGGGGGTGAAAGTATGTTTATAGGGTATCCTAAATGGTCAAATTTTAGAGTATGTAAGATATAAAGATGTTGGAAATATTTTTTACTATGATTAATGTGTAATAGAAAAATGCAATTTCCACCTGGGTAAGATTTTTTCACAGATAACATCACAAATGAAGTAAGAGGAGGATTGTTTTGAGGCAGTTGTGAGGAGATAACCTTCGAAAGTTAGAATTAGGGTTTAGAAGTAGATTTATGTTGTAGTTAGGCATGTATGATGAAAGTTTGTCATTTGCATAATGTAGGCCAATGTGATGTAAATATGTGATTCTATGATAAACAAAGATTTGTTATATCATATTGATTCTTTATTCTTGTTTTTGAGTTGGTTGTTTCTGTCATGTTGACTCGTATTGCATGGTTGGACCATATCTAAAGATCTACTAGAGCTAGTTGATACTGATCTATGTGGTCTCATGCAAATAGTGTCTATAAAAAGGATTTATTACTTTCTAACCTTTATTAATGACTATAGTAGGATGACTTGGGTGTACTTCATTAAGAAAAAATAAGACACCTTTCACCGATTCAAACAGTTTAAAGCAATGAAAAAAATAAAATGGTAGAAATATTAAGGTTTTAAGGTCTGATGGATGAGATGAATATGATTCCAATGTTTTTGCAGGATATTTTAGTGAACAAGGCATTCATAGACAATTCAGTACTAGGTACACTCCATAGAAAAATGCAGTGGCAAAGAGGAAGAATCAAACAATCATGAACATGTTAAGGAGTATGTCAAAAGATAAAAACCTATCAAATGACCTTTAGGAAGAGGCAATTGTGTGTTCAGTGTACATCTTAGACATATCACCTACAAAAAGTGTAAAGGAAAAGACACCTCTAGAAGCTTGGAGTGGAGTGAAACCAGATGTGACAAAATTGAGAATTTTTGGAAGTGTAGCTTATACTCACATGTCTAGGGAGTTAAGGAGAAAATTTGATGATAGAAGCGAGAAGTGTATACTCATATGTTATAGTGATGTGTCAAAATCCTACAAGTTGTATAATCCAATAACCAAGAAGACAATAGTGTCTAGAGATGTGAAGATTTTTGTAGATAAGACATGGTATGAACAAGATGATGGAACAATTCATAGTTAGCTTGCTCCACACACATTTAAACTAGTATGTATAGCAGATACTAAGCAGCCAAGACATAGTCTACCTAGATTAAAAGTTCCCATGGAAGATTGCGAAAATCAAGGAAAAAAAGTGAAAATTCCTTCTTCTAACAGTGATTCAAACACCACAATAGCATAACCAAGGAGCCAGAATACTAGGAATATTAGAGAAATATATGAAGAACACAACAATAATTAACAAGTATTGTTTTCTTTGATGTCTGGTCACCCTATATATTTTGAAGAAGCAATTAAGAATAAAGAGAGGGTAGATGTCATGAATAATGAAATAGAAGCCATAGAGAAAAATTTTGCATAGGAGTTAGTGGACTTGCCACAAGATAACAAAGCATACGAGTTAAGTGGGTCTACAAAATAAAACTAAATGAGAAAGGCCAAACTGAGAAGTACAAGGCAAGGCTATTAGCCAAAGGTTTTGTGAAACATCCTTGTATAGACTGTAAAGAGACATTTCTACTAGTGACAAGATTTGACACGATCAGGACTATGGTAGCAATAGTCACAAAATACCACTAGAAAATTTATCAATTAGATGTATGTACAGGATGTGTTGCAAAAACTAAAAATGAATAATTATAAGACACTTATTTCTCTAATTGTTTGAGGTTCTTGTTGTCATTTAGTATTGCGCCTATAGATTGATGTGAAATCTAGTTATCTTGTTGAAACATGGAAAGTCTCTCGGGTTGTGGGTTGTCTTAAAACAATAGAAGAATGTCTGGAAGATAGGCTAGTTCCTAAATAGTTCTCACCTAAAACTAAATTTATATGTGGGGAAAAGGGATGAGAGAAATATGAATACCTAAAAACAAAATGAGGTGATACACCAAATGATTTGTATGCAACTTCAATTAGATCAACATGAACTTTTAAAGATACCAATGATTCTCAATACTTAGATAAGCACACAATTACAAAAGTGTTTCTATGAAAGGACTTTCAAAATCTTTTGCTTTAAAAGGAAAACCTTGGCTTTACCAATTTTCTGTAAAGAAATAAGGACATAAACAAAGACCTGTAATCACAAGTATCTAGATTCAAACATGAAATAAGGAATATAGTTTGAATGAAGGATAAACACAATAGAGAAACAAAAAATCCACAATATTGCACTTGAATCAATGAGAAGGAACCGATGTATCTGTATAAACAATGCTAAAAAAATCTTTGCTACAAAGCATTCTTACAATCTACTCACAAGTATGCAATGTGCAAACAATGTGAGCCAAAAAGAATACTCCCCAAAAAATAAGGTAAAAATAAATAAATATGCCATAGGTCGCAAAGAGTCAGATGCATGAGAAAAACAAACTACCAGAAACTGAAGACTTCATGATCGTCAAACTCCACTGAATCAAGAGCTAAACTAAAGTGCCACTCAAAAATGCCCCAAAACTACATTAAGTCCTCTTGAAATCATACATAAACTATGAGAAATGAATTTAAATATTCAAATATTGGCTCCAACGGTCACAATTGGCACGAAATACCCCATTGAGGGCCAAGATCAAACCATTTATTCAATTTTAGAACATGGTTGCCGATTATCACTTAAATCAACCCGCAAGCCAGTAAAATAGGACACAAGACATCCCTACCGAGCATCTCAGTCCCACTTGACCATCACTTACTAGCCTTGGACATGTGTCGCCTTGTCATAATGTTGCAAAGCCTAACTACCTCGCATCTCTTGTTCAAGGTAATATATCAACTGCATGATGAAAACACATCTAATCACAGGTTACCGCTCCTCAGAAACTTGGACCCACGATCTCAGAGGGATAAGTGTCAACCTGTCATAATCCCTGAATGAATAAATATTGATAATCTTGAGATCAAGGCTTTACACCTACCATTAGATTAAACTTTAAATGCTCAAAGCTTAACCTTTTCCTTTCTTACGGTCAGGACCCACCTTGTACACTTGTCATGCAAGGATGATTCCGCGATGAAATATAACACATTTTTTTTTAACTATAGTGACATCACGACAACCATCAGATCAAATTAGATTTGACTGTCCATTTCCTTTCTTTATCCTTCAAAATAGATAGTCCCACAACCCAAGATTACCACGTGTCATATCGTCGCAATGCCACAAAGAATCTTGATCTGATCATCTAACGTTCAAGGCATTACGATGACTATTGGATTGATTCCCTTTTTCTCAGTTGCTGAGCTCACCTTCCACTATAGATCTGGCCTGCCAAGGACACTTGTCACTCTTTCGTAATTCCTTAAAGAGTTTTTTCTATGCATCTTCTGTTTGCGGGAAAGTGATGACCATAGGATCAAATTAGATTTGTCTAAATTTTATATGTCGCTAGCCAAAAGGAAATGGGCCCACAATCTCAGATGGCCACATGTTGCAATGTTGCAATGCCCTGAGCAATAAAAAACCCACATCTTTTGATGAAGGGAATGCGTTGGCCATAGGATTAAAAGTAACTTGCTCGCCGCTAGGGATAAATAAAAGACCGCAAAGACAAGTAGGAAATAAGACTTAGGAAAAATTAAAAATTGATCCCTCTAAGCTTAGGAAATATTAAAGAATTGGCCCCATTCGACAACTTAAATCCATGAGTTAAAAATAACTTAAGTGGCTTAGTAAAGTAACAACATTTTATAACATGCACAAAAGACTTAGGGTTTAAATATGAAATGGATCAAGGGTTGGAAACAAAGATTATTAGAGCTTTAGAACCTAGTTTAAAGCATTGCATTTCCTATTCAGAACTCAGAGCAATGGAATAATTTTACAGTCCTAACAACATGTTCATACCAATGCCTCCTGGGATATTGACACTATGCAACCACAAGTTTTAATGTATCATAAGGGTGGATTGTTCATTTATTGACTGTCATTTTAATCACCATGATTTCTTATAGTTTTCTTCCTGATTAACAAGATGGCTTCAACCCTTGTAGGAGCGACATTTATTCCACTTGTTAACTAGAAACACCCTATATCTACACAAGAAGATAATATATTAGAAACAAATCATTGACTTTCACCAATGTTGTCCAAGCTTTGCCAATTTTAGCATGATGTGAAAATTGGTAACAGTTCCAAATTGAGTAAAAGTGATAAAAGCGTAGCAGTAAACTCTACATTATACAAGCAGTTAGTAGGGACCCTAATGTATTTAATGACAAGGCTATACATTTTTTTTTGCAATCAACCTTCTTTATAAGTTAATGAAATCCTCAAAGATATCTAGTTGGAAAGTAGGGAAAAGAATATTAAGATATATTTCAGGAACAATGCAACATGGTATTTTGTATATAGGTTTTGAAGACAACCAACTAGTTGGATTTACAGACAATGAATTTGCTATAAGTGCTAACAACAAAAAGATCACACTAGGTTATGCATTTTGTTCAAGTACGGGTATAATTTCATGGGAGTCCAAGAAGTAGCCCATAGTCACTATTTCTATTACAGAGGTAGAGTATGTAGCAGCTAAATCAACAATTTGTCAAGCACTATGAATGAAGAGGTTAATAAGTGATATTGAACTAGAAATAAATAAGGAGCCAATTACTATCTTTTGTGATAACAGTTTAGCGATAGCACTTTTCAAAAATCTTATTTTCCATCAGAAGAGCAAGAACATTGGAACCCGTTACCACTTCATCAAAGAGCTAGTTAGCAATGGAGAACTTAGTTAATAGTTTTGCAATTCTAAAGACCAATTCGCAGACATATTTACTAAGCCATTGGAAAAAAAAAATTTTGAATTTCAAAAATAAAATGACTAGGAATTTTTAATGCTAAAGATATTGTAATAGAGATGGATCAAAACTAAGGAGGAGTGTTAGATATAATCAATGACTCCATCTAGATCTGATATTTATTTCAAGGTTTGGTTAACTACTCACATGCATTTTTAGGCGGTTAGATCTAGTATTTGTTAGGATTTTTGAAGGGCTCAAGAAAATCATCTATTGTTGCCCTGCTTTGGGATTTTTCCACTCTTTGTATTTTGCCCTATTTTCCCAGAACTAGATATGTTCTTGTAAATAGTCATTTTTAGAGACAATCTATTATTTTTTCCTCTACCAAAATTACTGTCAAGTTTGACACCTTTTTTGGTTCATTCCCCAGAACTTATTTAACAACCACAAAAAATGGAGCTATAAGCTAGTGAAGTAAAATAGGGGAGAGGGACTAGTGTTCATGGGGGATAACTTCATCAACATGTAGCCATTACATGGAATATTGTAAGACCTTCATTATTTTTATAAATATAGAATTGACACTTAACGACCTACAACTAGGGTTTGGATGTGTGACTCATCATGCAACTCCTTAAAATAGAACACCTCATGAAACATGTCCAAAAATTTAGTTTTAAAAGATTCGACCAAAATTTAATCTAAAAATCCCTAGTAGTTGAAAATTAAAATATCACTTTTTATTAGTAGAATATTGTATTCAATATAAAATATATCATATATGTAACTCAAATGGACCAAATACCTATTAGTAATCATAAATATTTTCTATATCTAACTTTTATATCCAACACAAAAGGACCAATACTACAACAAAAATATTATTTGTTAAAAAAATAACATATTATTATATAAAATACAACTTATATCTAACACAAAGAGACCAATAGTTGAACACTAAAACTTTTTGACAATAGCACACATTTAATGGGGAAATATAAGACATTTATTGTGTTCACCTTTTATATTTGTGATAAGAAAAATTATTAATATGAAATACTTTAATCCATATACATTGTTACCCCAATAGTTGTACACATAAGAAGATTATTTAAGTATTAAGATAACAATACTTGTTTAATTGAGCATGAGCATATTATTTTAAGTGACACACATATAATAGATAGCTATTATATTTTATTTGATACAAAATGTAATTTATTTCACTTGTTAATGAATTTATTTATGTGTTTTTAATATAACATTTATAGGTTCTCACGTGTTCAAGTATTGGTCCATTTTTATCAACATTTAGAAATTTATTTGATTTACATGTAGATTATTTAATTACAATATATAGTAAAATTGTGTGGTAAGATTGGATAATATATTCTCAAAATAGTGATCAACTATAGGCCCCTCTCCCCTAATCACTTGAACAATTTTGAGAGAGAGAGATTCCAAATTTTTTTTGGGACCTTGCATACCAACTCCAAAATGACACATTAAAACCTATTTTTCGGGACCTTGCATACCAACTCTAAAATGACACATTAAAACCTATCTAGAACTCATTCAAAAGCCATGAAATTAGGTATACATGTTTTTGATTTAAAAAGCAACCGAAACTGGGGGCTGACCCGAACAGACACAACCAGCACGAGGAGTGCTGATAACTAGCAAGAAACACTATTTTACAAAAAATGTTTTCCCTGAAGACCCACGAATTAGAAGATTTTAGTGCTAAAAGTTTCAAGCTAGTCAAATGCCACTAGACAGATCTTTTTCCATCGAAGTCATATTCCATTGAAAATTTATCACATTTTTGAAGTGTCAACATGGATCATATAGTAGAAAATTCCCACATTTTTTAAAAGTTACAATGAACTTTTTAATGCATTGAAAAAATCTAAATAGATTTTGAAAATCATATGGACCAGTTAATAAAATAATTTATATTATAAAAATCATAAAAATTATTTAATATAATTTTAAAATCTAGATATATGTCCAGTATAGATTAAAACTAATATTATTATATTTTCATCATTTGATTGAATTATCTAATGCACATACCACTTCATATTAGATAGGTTTAACCAATGTACATAACACTATACATACTTTATGTAATTTTGATCTAAAATATTTTATCCATATTTATCATCTAAAGGCATATTAATTACATCCATATTTATCATCTAAAGACATATTAATTATATAAAAAACTATTATTAGAAAGATGAATATTGAATTGAAAATATTCATTTAAATCAAATTGTCATACTAGTTACTATTTTGAAGATCTAAACAACTTAATATGTTACTCAAAACAATGGTTGATTATTAGTGGATTTGATTTAGTAGATGCAACAAATTTATGCAAGTTCATTTTCGTATTATTGTATTCATTTGATTTTAGCATATAGATTTACAAATCTTTATATGTTTTTCAAGTTATAGAGAGTGTATAACTTTAAAACGGCTAAGAGAAGTTCAAGTTGAGAAATTATTGATAATATTGAATATTAAAAAATATATATTTTGAAATGCATCAAAAGGAATTATGTGAAGAAATTTATTATTTCCCAAATATTCATAACAATAATATTGAATATTGAAACTATTTACAATACAAGAATTGATTGTAATGTGTATTAATAAAATATGAAGATATACTTCATCAAATTTCTTGAAACAAAATGTTCTAACTTTCCAAAGTTTGTCAAATAAATTTTGTTTTATACATCATAACACTATGTGAAAAGGACTCTCATAAGTATAAGTAAGAATAGTAAAATACCATAAATGTTTTTTACTAAACTATTCTATATTTATAATAATCACTAAACTAAAATTATATAAAATTTTAATGATTTATTAATCATTATTAAGACTAGCACTTGCACCCAAAGCATGTGCAAGGGTTACACTGATAGGAACACATTTTTAAATTAAATATAGCATAATTTTTAACAAATTGACATGGTGAAATGTTAGGACCAAAGAAACATTATAAAAAAACATTATTAATCATTATTAAGACTAGCACTTGCACCCTAAGGGTTAGGCCGATAGGAAAGTATTTGTCCATGGATGTTATAATTATAAATAAAGGATAATTTTTAACAAATTTTCAACTAAAAGAGGAATTTTACTTGTGTACATGATGAAATGTTAGGACCAAAGAAACATAATAACCAAACATAATTGAAATGGTAATAATAAATAATTAAGGAGAGGATCAAGAAAATAGAAATATATTAGAATTTCAAACAAAGTTCTAATAAAAATAAAAGTATATGCTAAAAATAATTATTTAAATGTTAGAGTTATATATTAGTGATGTCTTCATAAAACGATGTATAACAAATGGTCTCCTTTAGAATTATACCAACTCATCATTTTTCCAACTAAAATTTACATAAAATTCAAATAAATCAAAGATATAAATGATAGATCTTAGAATCAATACAAAAGATAAGTTAATAGAGGTAGTATATTACTTTAATAATACTTATCAAAATTTAACAATGCTTATCTTATATGTCTATACTCGGGAATTCTATTGGTATTGTTGTTGTCCCTTGCATAAAAGGCAAAATTTGATTGCACTTCATTAATTCTAGTTTTGAACAATAGTTACTATTTATTTCTTCAAACCTTCCAAACTGTGTGAGTTCATCTTATGAAGGTTTGTGATGTAAAATTCGATACCTTACAAACCATGTGAGTTCATCTTATGAAGGTTTGTGATGTAAAATTTTACTTTCGATGTTGGTTCAAGACAGCGAACTCTAAGTGCTTTGGTTCATTATTAGGCAATGAGATTGCAGGTATGGATGTAATAGACATACTTTGGCATGAGATGTTTCATGTTATAGATTTTAATCCTTACAGGTATTTAAAATTAAGTTTAGAGGACAAACATAGCATATTATTGGGGTATTGGAGAGGGTAATGATATATTCAAAATTATGATTAAGAGGCACAATGTGGACATGGTGGGTTCTTTCAAAGATTGATATGGGACCCTAAGATCACAATGGTTTGTAGTAGGGATTAGTCCAAATTTTATAGCTTTTTGTGGATAATCATTCTTTCGGGAGAGAGGACTGCAATGTCCTCATTTTAGAGTTCTCTTGCATTGTAGTTATTTTGTTTTGTGAGAGGAGTTATTTCATGTTGCCAATGTGCTTAGTATAAAAAACATTTCAGGGCTGATTTGGTATTATGCAGATTATATTATTTCCCTTTGCTAAAATCCTTGGAGCTTGGAGATTGAATGTTGCTTATCTCAGCCTTCTAGATGATGGAAACCCTTGCAAATAAGATTAACTATGGTGGTTAGAGATCCTCCCTAGCTAATGCAATGAAAATAAACCAGAGCATTAGCATTAAAGGAACAGTGTTCATGCAGGTTTCTTTGAAGTTTAACGGTAAATATAATTTGCATTAAAGGAACAGTGTTGAATCTCTTTGTTGAGATTTGGAGGAAAATTCATTTTTTCATTATGGAAATTTTCAATTGCCCACCAAATCAGATGTTATCATCACCCAATCAAATCGGATTTATTGTCAATGGTCTCAAATTGCAAGCAATATTTTAGTTTAAATGTACTTGAGGTCACAGAGAAAAGTATTCAGCAAAGTATAAGTAGCATTACAATACTTATTTATTACATTGTTCTCATTATTTAATAGTAGCTCTCATTATTCTCATCATTTATTCTGGAAACTAATTCCGACAAGATGGTATGATGCTACCAGGACAACAGCAGAGATACATATTACCATCTGCTACACATCTTCCAATACCATTACAAACTAGCTGACATTCAAATTTATCACTGTTCCGTTCATCACAATGTGAGTTTGCATCTGCAATTAAATTGAATATTAGTACAAAATATTGAAAACTTGAAAACAATGTTTGAAATTTATAAAGATATAAAATTTTCTAAAATTAAACAACATCTATATTAAATTATCAATATATCTTGGAAAACTCTTGAGAGGAAAAGACATTATTGTAGTTGTCAGAAAGAAAATCATGCAAACAAAAATTATAAGATCCAAAATATTCTTCTTAATCGCCATCACTTTTAAAATACAAATGATGTGTTATGAAATCCCAAGTCAAGAATTTATAGATTAAAAATGTAATCTAGTTTAGAAAATTATTCGTATATTAAATATGAAGTAAGTAGATTGGAATAACATCTCTATTACGGCGCAGCAGCAGGGGCTTCTTATCCATGCCCATTCTACATTCCTTTCTTTTTGGTTTAAACTCGCGGGAAGCTGATAAACACAGCATTCCTTAAATAGCAAAGGATCCTGTATTTTTGGTATAAACTCCACGAGACTGACACATTTATAAAAATCGATTTCAAAAATAGATATAATTGTATATCGACTTAATTTTAATTATCTTAGTTATTAAATAATTTTATTTTTTGGTTTAGTAATTAACTTCTAAATTTAATATCAAGGTGAATAACAATAAATTTTATTATTGTAATAAAATTTTAAAAAACTATTAATATTTCTATTTAATTTTAAAAAAATTGATCAAATTTTTTTCAAACTCTAATAAAATTTTCTATCAAAGTAAAGAATTTTAATAATATTTTAGCTTTGACAATCTAAATATAATTTATTATTATATATTATTTTTCACAAAAGATGCAAATGAGCTATGCTACGGTTAGGGTTTAGTTGTGGTTGTCATGTACTTTGAATTTTATGTTCTTGTGTTGTCATACCGTATTTACTACAGGGATTTTAGTTTTATAATGGTTCCGACCAACTTTAGCCCAACTGTTGATATTGGTGTTGGGGTTTGACAGGCGATCATGGCATCTCTGAACAGGTGACCTCACAAGTTTTAGCCCAACAGTTGATATTGGTGTCAAGGTTTGACGGGCGATCATGGCACCTCTGAACAAGTGCCATCACAAGTATGCTATGAAGGAGTTTCAAAAGGTATGACCTCAAGTACTCCTTATGTCATTTTACCGTTATAGAATTTTGATAGTGCTTGTGACTCGCTAGAAAACTATAAGTAGGAGATATTTTCCACAACAAGTCAAATTTTGATATTGCTGTCAGGATTCAATTGTGTAGTTTTTTGAGTCAAACTCATTTACCCATATTTCATGAGTAGTGGTTCACAAGAACCCATCTCTCATGAGAATGAATGGAACACTTAGCACTCTTTGCATCTAGGTGATGTTTATAGAAGTGAACCACTGAGACTTCCCGGGAGGTCACCCATCCTAGTACTACTCTAGCTCGAGCATGCTTAACTACGGAGTTTCCTCCATGGTTAAACTCACTTTGTTTTCAACCTCATTTACAAAACCTTCAGCAAGTGTTGTACCTAATGAGAGATTCATTAGAAAAATCCTTAAGCTTATCAACTGATAAGTAGGAGATACTTTGTGGGGAGGGTTCCACCTGAAAGCATGTTGCAAGATTTATAGAATCTCAACAAGGGTTTCTTTTTTGTTCCATTTCTCCAACCCCTGACATGTTGAGGGTAACCTAAAATATGGGTCCTGGTTTGTTTGGTCTTTCTTGCCAATTTTCTAGCCATGGTAACAACACTTTACTATCTCAAACAAAAAAATGCTTAAAGTCCCCATCTGGATAGAGTTTCTCAGCTTACCCTTGCGGCATTGACCATTCTTGGAAACTATTGCCCAAACCCTTGGTAGGGTGGTTTGCATCAAGCGAGATTATTTTTTTAAGATCATCACCAAAAAAGGGCTTGTATAGAATTTGAATTATCTCGCGACCTGAAAGAAACCATTGATATTCAGGTGAGTGATTAATGTTTCTCCCAATGAGTGCTTTATTTGTATATGCCCAACACTTGTTTTCGTTGTCAATCCTCTAAGCATAAGATTAAGGATTTCCCTCTTGTTGTCCCTAGGACAAAGTTTCCACGAGAGGAGACAACCCCCCTCGTTCTTTTGAGGGTTCTAATATAGATGAAGGATGGACTACAATGGCTTGCAAAGGCAAACACACTTTTAATTTTGTCCAGAAGTAACAAAATGTGGTGTCTTCATAGCTACTAATGCAAAAAATAACCCAAACCAAGTTGTAAACCAAACAACATGCTGACGTTGGGGTTTCAAGCCCTAAAGTTCAAGGCAAGAGTACAATTGAGAGTGGTTCATGTTCTATGTGGGTTTTCACTCCTCAAGATTCTTTTGTGGCTTCTTCTGAACCCTATTTTTTACACCACTCTTGCAACCATTGTGAGTGAAGATTTTGGGGATAGAGGTTTAGAAAAATGCTAGGTGATTACAAGGGAATCTTACCCTAGTTTTTTACTAGCCATATTTTTTTTTGTAAAATAGCTTCTCATCTCTCATGAATGAGGATGGCATGTATGTGGTTGGTTCTGGAATTACATTGTTGGAAAGTGATAGTTTTGGTATCGTATGAGTCTCTCATGGATTGTCATTTATGGCAACACATCTGGTATTTGATCGCTTAAAAATGAAGTTCAGTTTTGGAGACATAATCTTTAAAATGACTAAGTACAGAGGCAGAAATATAGAGTATAACATTCTTGTTTTGGATAACGAAGATCAAGTACGACATGTTATTACTAGCGATCTTAGAGGAAGATACTAAGGAGTATGTATGACCTCCACCTAAGATTGATTTGATTTTGGTGATGATTACAGTGAGTTAGAGAGATTTGAAGACATGCACAGACAACAGAACAACGTAATAGAGAAGTTGAACAAGTAGCGATGAATCAAGGAGTATGTTGTGGACTCCTGGCAAGCTAAGTTGGATTATGACTTTGGATAACCTTTATTTTGGTTATGTAAGAGCACTGACTTTATAATTACTCTTTACATTATTAATTTTATTTTGTATTGAGAGTCGACTATGTAATAATAATTAAGAGAGCCAAATTGATATATATATAT
>MU226344.1:60724-75876 GCA_018584345.1 Thuja plicata | reverse complement strand
TTTTTTAAAGGCAAGAGATAAGATGATGAGATAAGGAAGGATATGTATGTATGCAAATATCATATGCAAGAGAAGAGGTTGACAAAGATCATTGAAGAGATATGACTGGAACTATCTAAGCATTGAAGATGCTTGTTTTGTTCATTAATGAGAACACTTTATAATAGAAGTTTTGTTGTAAGAGATGTAAGCTTAGTTGGCCCCTAATAGGGTGTTGTATACCTTTAATAGGGTTGTTATTCCTGTAACAAGGAAATGTACTGTGTAATATTCAGCTCTTAATAGGGCAAGGTCTCCTAACAGGGACACTATACTTTAGTGCATGCTTGTGGGTACCATCCCCACCGGGGTTTTACCTTGGCCAAGGTTTCCTCGACAAAAAATTATGGTGTTATGAGTTTTGTGTTATTTTCTTATGTTCTTTTCATTTCTGTAAGCTTATGGTTTATTTAGAATTGGTTTAAGTTTAATTTAAAGTGTTGTAATACTGATTCATCCCCCCTCTCAGTATTACTCAATCCTAATAATTGGTATCAGAGCTATTGGACCTTGGAGAGAAAGTATAACAACTTAAGGGAGATCATAATGGATTTAGAAAATTTGCAAGAGAATTTTGAAGCAAAAATTGAAGACCTTGATAAAGAGAAATTAGAAAATGGTGACTTAAGATTCAATTTAAGAAAATCTGAGGGATTCATCAAGAAACTAAAGGATCAACTTGAAATTTTCAGAAATTAGAGATAGGATCATATGGTTCAGATAAAATAATATTCAAACAATGATAATTTAGATCATATAAAGCAACTTGAACAAGAGATTGATAGTTTGAAGCTTGAGAGTGAGACAATGGCTAAAGAGATTCAACAAGAAAAGAACACTAAGAACAAGATTGAAGAAACTTTGAAAGATGCTAATATTATGATGGGACAAATGAAGATTGACCTTGACCATTACAAGAACATGTATCTAGAAATGGAGAAATATAATCAGATCATAAATGGTGAACTTGTTGATACAAAGAAACATATTGAGAAACTTCAAATGAGCAGTGACCTTATCGATGAACAGAGAGACAAATAGAAACCTAAAGTTGATAATACTGGTATTGGCTTCAATGAAGCTGAATATTGTAAGAATCAAGAAGAAAAATCTGATGCAAAGATTGATGGAGAAAAACCTATTCTTGAAGAACCTAAAGAACATATCAGACCTTTCAGAGGTAGATGCTTTGGATGTAACAAGTTTGGACACATGAAGAAAGATTGCAGAGGTAAAACCCTTTCAGAAATTTTTATGGTTATTGTTTTAATTGCAATGCATATGGGCACAAGAAAGAAGAATGCAAGAAACCTAATCAATCTTGATATAGACAAGATTACACCAAAGAAGAATCAGAAGCTAAAATCACATGTTACAAATGTAATAACCTTGGAAACATTGCAAGGAATTTTAAGTTACAAGTTAATCAGAATAGAAAACCTCCTATATGCTACAAATGTAACAATCCAGGTCATATTACAAAGTTTTGTAGGTATAATGGAGTAAATAACAAAAGAGTACCACCTCCTATGGATGCAAAGAAGAATGACAGTGATACTAGTAAGATTCTTGCAGAATACAAGAATACTTTTGACAATTGTTTCAAGAAAGTAGAAGATAAAGACACTGGTAAGGGATGGAGAGTCAAAGAGTCTAGTGAGATATTGGTTCAGGGAGAGACAGTAGATGCTACAAGATCTTCGATTGATGCTAACCAAGTAGAATCGACCTAAATGGCCGATCATGGCCTTAGGGGGAGCATTGGATGAGAACAAGAAATTATATCCATCCCCTCATTCAGACGAGTAAGCTCCAATGAGCTTAGTTGTGATATGTGCAGACATCATACAACTTACATCTATGAGCACAACATCGGATGATGCATATTCTGTGATAATGAGATTTAAATTTGATAAGAGAGTGCACGATGTTAAGCATATTGGGTAATGTGAATTTTATACTTAACGATGAATATAAGGACATCTGAGATACCTATTTCTTCACTATTTGAAGAGTAGTGACCTAAGGAGAACAAAGATCAGAAAGTATCAGACTATCTAACAACTATATTGCGTGATCGATTGAAGTGGGAATTCAGAATTCAACGTAATTGAGGTATTTACATCATCTACTCATACAAAAGCTGTGGATGCACCTTTGATTTATGATGTTGCAGACCGACCTAGATACAAATTCAAGAAACATCCATTTAAGTCTTGTGAAGATGACCCTAAAGGAGCATTTTCTCAAACACCACACAACGTCTTGTATGTAGAGGATATTAGGACATACATTCATTGAAAGTATGATATATTGGGTGTTGACGATATTTCTACAGAATGGAATACATGACTGATAATGGAAAAATTAAGGATGAATACAAACACATAGATGACCTAAGAATTATGAAATATTGGATCTATATGAGTTCAGTGAAGAGGAATGGCTCAAAATCTTACTTAGTAGATTTCATGATCAGTTCATCTAGATAGGAGGGAAACCTATAAATATATGTAGTCAATTGATACATGAGATAACTAGGTTAGACAACACTAGAGTTATCCATGTGGCTGAGAAGGACATAAAGAAATAGGTTGAAACCCTAACACATTCTAAATGGGACATGCGAGCTATGATAGTGAATGATATTTTCTTACAGGATGTCAGATTAATTGCTATGACACTTGGATACAAATTCTACTACAACAGTGGACCTAATTCAATTTCCGCAGGAGTCATTATGATGGATTACAGGATGGTAAAAGAAAACACTAAATATAACCTATGTGAGGTTCTGGCACAACAATTATTAGAAAATATAAAGATAATTAAGAAAGATAAATCTAACACCTTTATATTTTGATTAATCCTAGTTCATATGTATATCCACATTGAGCACAAGTTTCCAGGCATGTACCCTAGAGCATGGAGAGAAGGTATACCCACTAGTTTAGACATCACAGAGCTACCAAAAATAAAACAACACATGGGTTGATGGTGAACTGTTCAGTATGATCAAAATTCTTCAGAGGCAAATGAAAGAAAGAGTCATAATTCCTAAAGAGTTAGTTGAGAAATACAAGGATACAATTTGTTTCATGGTTGAAACTGATTGTGTATGCTTTGAGGTAGCTGTACCTAGGAAAAAATGGTGTTACCCTATGGGTTATGATGTTAGGTCAGAAAGTTCTAACTATGCAGATTGAACATGTGTTAGCATCTGAAGTAGATACATCTAAGGAGAGATGGGGCACCTATGAAGAAAAATAAGCTAAAGTCAGAGAAGAGAAAACTAGAGGGATGAGGAAAAGAAAAGTAGAAAACATTATTGATGACTGTGGAGCTAAGGAAGGTTTAACCATAGAAGAGATGAGAGAAGTAAGGAAGAAGATAGTAGAGAGATCTTCTATGTTGGTAAGCACTGCTATTGCAACCCTTCCAGCTCTAGAGATTGAGCAGGTAACTCATCCACCTTCTACAATAATTGATGTAACTACCCCTTCACCACCAGAAAAGACATCATAGGAAGAGACATTAAATCTAGTACCTCAGAGAAGCACAAGATCGACTAAACTAGATTCACCTCCTAAGGAACAGGGGACTAAAGGAGAAGAGAAGAAAACTGAAAAAGAGACCACAAGTGACAGACATGTATGGAAGCTTCATTTTAAGATATTGGAGAAGGGATATATTGAGAAAGGAAAGCTTGTTTCAGTGAGAAAATAGTATGACATGTATGAAGAATCTAATAAACTGAAGATTGAAGACATATTGATAAATCATTTAATCATTTTCAAGAAGAATCTACTAGAGCTAGAGGGAACTATACCTGAGGAGCTATATGGTAGAATGGAAATCAGAAAATAGCTTGCACACATTGAAGATGAGGCTATTAGGAATCAATCTATTGAGGCCATGTTACGATTAGTTTCAATACAAGAGAGAGAAAGAATACTTAGTGCACTCAAACCCTTATTGAGAACCAAAGAAAGATTAGTAAAAATTGTGGGAAGGAAATATGAAGAAGTTTTAGAAGAGACCCAAAAGGCATTGGATCGAATACTTATGAGTGATATTCCTGATAATAATTCACCTCCTAAACATACTACACCTACACCTATAGGAATTGGTGAGTGTTCTAAGGAAGCTGAGGTAAGTGTTGAGAAGAGCGAAGATGTCATGTAACCAGATTTCTATGTTTCTGGTGTGCCTGTGACCCTTGAGACTTCACTTGATGAGAAGGACCTATTTGCATAAAACATAGACAACACAATGATAGATGAAGTGGAAGAATAGAAAGAGGAAGAAAAGAAGGAGGAAGAACAGAAAGAGGAAGAGCAGAAAGTTGAATCTAAAAAGAGAAGTGAGACAGATGTAGCAAAAGTAGAAGAGGAAAGATTTGAGGTAAAACATGAACCTGGAACATCTACTACTCTATTGTTGGAAAGTCAGGATAAAAATTTAAGTAGTGATGTTGAAATTATGGATGAGGATGAATTGATGAGACTATCTTTCATCACATTCAAAAAAGAAAAAGAAAGATCTGAGAAGAAAGGAGATAAGAAGACTAAGGTAATCACTAGAGAATTTAATACTATGAACAAAATTCTCCCAGTACCTATTGTATTTCAAGGAAAGGATGAAGCAAAAAATGAGTTTGGCACTAGATGACTTTTATAGTCACTGTGAGTCTTTAGTAAAGATTGTTGAAGAGAAGGCAGAGCATAGTTATCAAGAGAAGAAGTTGAAGGAAGTTTTCCAGTCTATTTCATGGAACTTGGGAATTCTGAGACAAGCTACATCAAAGGCCACAATTTTTGTCACACATGAAAGGAAACTATATCTAGCTATTGTATAAACCCTATCAGACATATTCAGAATATTAAAGATATTTCAGCAAGGAAAGAGCTACACTGAATAGAATGATGGACTGTTGTGAGACCTCCTCACAATATATATTAGAGATGGAAAGGGAAATAAAAAGGATTTATGACAAGATGAATGTATTGGATATTGAGAAAGGGAGATTCATGACAAGATTTGGTTTGCTAAAGAGTCTAATCACTCCTGAGCTATCAACTCTTGAAGTTCATTTATTTGATATGGAGAAGACTGTTGAGTCATCGACACATTCTATTCCCACAGACCTAAAGGAAGAAAAGACATCATCCTATGCATTGAATGGAATAATTTATGTTATTCAATTGTTGATTGATTCATGGAACACAAAAGTGATGATCATGGAAGACACCTTGGAGGATGTACTTAAATTGGTGAGCAAGCACTAAATTATGTATTTTTTGTAAGTTTTGGATGCACCTTTGTCATTTTTTTCAAAGGGGATTGTTGTCAAAGCAGGGAGAAGAGAAGAAGAGAAGAAAAATAAATTATGGAGAAAAGAAAAAAGAAATATCTAAAGAGAAAAAGAGAAGAGACAGTTTTGTGTTGGGACACTTAGTCATTTTTCGCTAAGTGTTGCCATCAATGCCAAAGGGAGAGATTGTTGGCAAGTGATAGTTTTGGTATGGTATGAGACTCTTATGGGTTTTCATTTATGGCAACACATCTGGTATATTGATCGCTTGGAATGAAGTTCATTTTAGGAGACATAGTCTTCAAAATGACTAAGTACAAAAGAAGAAATACAAAGTATAACGGTATTATTTTGGATAGCAAAGAATGAGTATGATGTTTTATGACTTGCGAGCTTAGACGAAGATACTATGGAGTATTTATGACCTCCACCTAAGATCAATTTGATTTTGGTGATGATTACAGTGAGTTAGAAAGATTTCAAGACATGCGTAGACATTAGAACAATGTAACAGAGCAGTTGAACAAGTAGCGATGAATCAAGGAGTATGTCGTGGACTCCTAGCAAGCTAAGTTGGATCATGATTTTGGATAACCTATATTTTGGTTATTTAAGAGTACTGATTTTATAATTACTCTTTACATTATTAATTCTATTTTGTATTGAGAGCTGAGTATGTAATAATAATTAAGAGAGCCGACTTGATGATATATATATATATATATATATGAATAATTTTTGTAAAGTGAAGAGATGAGATGATGAGATAAGGAAGGATATGTATGTATGTGAATGACAGATGTGAGAGTAGAGGCTGACAAAGATCATTGAGGAGCTATGAATGGAACTATCTAAGCATTGAAGATGCTTGTTTTGTTCATTAGTAAGAACACTTTGTAACATAAGTTTTTTTATAAGAATTGTAAGCCCAGTTGGCCCCTAACAGGGTTTTATATACCTTTAACAATGTTGTTATTCCTTTAACAAGGAAATTTACTATGTAATATTCAGATCCTAACAGGGCTAGGTCTCTTAACATGGAAACTATAATTTAGTGCATGCTTGTGGGTACCATCCCCACTGGGGTTTTTTTCCCCTTGGCCAGGGTTTCTTCGGCAACAAATAATGGTGTTATGAATTCTTTGTTATTTTCTTATGTTCTTTTCATTTTTGTAAGCTTTTGGATTTGGTTTAAGTTTAATTTAAGTTATTGTAATACTGATTCACCCCCGTCTCAGTATTACTCGATCCTAACATACATGTCATGGAATGTAGGAGGTCTTACTGAACTCACCAGAAATTATTATGTTAGAGATACTCACCAAAGATTTCTTAGTATTTATGATTTTTGTCTTCAAGAAGTTAAAATGTCAACATTCATGTTAACTGTTGTATGCTATGTTAGTTGGACAAATATCCTTATTTATTCTTCTTTGCACAAAGCTGACATAAAAGGAGTCACTACTCTCATTTCTCCTTAATGATATTCTTCTCTTTTTTTTTTGTTTGTCATGGGTCAAACCCTATGTAGAGAGTAGTCTAGGTCCTCATGTCAGTCAAAAATCATTCTTTTGGGATCATTAATGTTTATGCTCCCAATGATGTCAAGTTGAAAGATCTTAGTTATGGTGATGGGTAGTTGATTAATTACCACCTAGAACTTGGTTTATGTATGGGAATTTTAATATGGTTTATATGACTTCTGACAAAGAAGGAATTCTATCTTTTAGATTAACAGTTGGAGAACATGATCAATCATTGTAATTGTAATTCTAATTCTAATTGTATTTGGAACACTTGGTGCAACTTTAGAGATGATCTTGAAATAATTTTTAAAAGGTTAGACCGTGCCATGATCTCGACTTAATCTTTTTTTTTTCATTTGGCAAAAATCAAGATCTACCTATTTTACCTCTTTTTGAGGTTACTTTGTTAGACCACTATCCTATAAAGTTAAGAAATGAATGGTATAAAAATCAAATACATCTGTCCAAGGCATAATTATTTTGAATACATCATTGTTGAATCATCAACCAACTATGACCCACACTCAACAAGTTTGGAAACTTGAGCCCAGGCCCACTTTTCCAACTGGTTGGATTGTGTGGTAGAATGATATCATCTCTCACACTACGTAGTTTCTCTTCATTTATAGAATACAATTGGCCATATACCATCAACAATTATATGTGACCACCAAATATATGTATGTTTCTTTTGAATCCCTAGGTTCAAATCTATTTTTCCTTGACTTGTAGGTTAGGGTTTCTCAACTCTTCCACCAAAAGAAAAATTGTTTCTCATAATACTGTTAGAGGATCTCAAATCAAGGCAACACTTCACTAGCTTAAGATGGGTGACCAAGCTTCTAAAGAGTTTTTTTCTACTCTTAGAGCTCATTATTCATATCCTAGTATTAAATGTATCAAACATGGCTAGTTAGTTCTCTCTAATCCATTCGATACTCTTCAAGCCTTTGTTAGACATAATGAGAAGGTGTTCATTACGTAGAGAAATTCACCTACTAGAGATCAAGACTTGAAGGTTTGTCTTGTGTTTGTTCCTTCTTAGCTCTTAGATTCTTAGAAGGTTTTTTGTGACCAACTATCAACCCTCAAGGATCTTAAAGAGGTCATTTCCTCCATGGAAGATGACAAAGATCCTAGTTGTGATGGTTTTCTGTGTGAATTCTACAAATCTATATGGCCTTGTGTGGGTCATAACCTCCATAAGGTCTACCTAGAGGCATTTATTGCTCAATCTTTGGGTCAAAATGAACAAAGGGAATACCAAATTCATCTATAGGCTGGGGACCTAGAGTACATATGTCACTTGTGACCCATAACTTCATTCAATGTCTCATAAAAGATCATTTTCATTGAAGCCTTAGCACTTAAGATTCGCCATCACCTTCCCCTTATTGTTCATCTAGAATAGACTAGTTTTATTAAGTCGAGGTTCATCATTGATAACATTTTTATTGTCTAAGGAGGCATAGAATTGTTGGA
This sequence comes from Thuja plicata, assembly GCA_018584345.1. Classification (NCBI taxonomy): domain Eukaryota; kingdom Viridiplantae; phylum Streptophyta; class Pinopsida; order Cupressales; family Cupressaceae; genus Thuja; species Thuja plicata. Next base: position 67,515 of record MU226344.1, on the reverse strand, counting down.
ATTATATTGAGATGATGTACTGAGAGGGGAGGGGTGAATCAGTACCTCTAAAACTTTTCTTGGTTAGCCCATTAATCCTTAGTCATCAGTTTGTAATTTATCTTCTTTAATTGTTCATCTTTCTTTATGCATATGTAATCATATCATACATTCTTTTGATATGTACCAATAATAGAAACATTCATGAAAATAAATAACACATGACACAAGATATGATATCGCAGAAAACTCTTGTTAAGGAAGTAAAAACTACGGTGGGGATTGTTACCCACAAACTTCACTATCTGCAGATAAGAAGGGGTCGGTTAAGGCTTACATTTGGTCACTTCTGATGACCTACCCTGTTAGGAGTATTACAGTGGAGACCTGTTAAGATCTACTTGATTTGAAGCTTTAGCAACACTGTTAAGTGTGCACTCTGATAAGAGATTTGGAAAGAACAGTTAAGTCCACCTTCTACAAAAGGATTTTAGATGTGATGCACTTGTTAGAATGCAACTACATAATTCTTTGATCTGATGATAAATGCAATCTTCAATTGCTGATAACAGATCCTATAAAGCTTCATACATTTAAGTAATCATCCTTTCATGATTGAATAGTACCTTTGTCTGCTCGTTAGTAGCTTCTGTGTGTTCTTGATAATTGATATACTCTATTTCTGATCTTTGCATGAATTCTGCCTTCTACTCCTTAGATACTCTTCGTGGCTATCAATAATAATAATTCATGTACTCACAATTGAGTATGAACATCTATTTATAAAAATTTAGGTTCAATTCTTGATTCATGCATCACAAGTTAACTCTAGATCCAAGGTTTACAACTTGACCTTGATCTTTAGTTAGATATGCTTTTGATCCATTAGGATGCTTTAAAGCATTTACATAAAGCTTGAATGACCATCTAATATGATTTAAAACAAAACAAAACTCTATAAATAGAATTACATTGCTTTAATCATCATGTAAAACTCAGATTCACAATTTGTGGGTTCTTGATCTATCTGTCAGTTCTGATGGTCAATTTTCTTGATCGTCGGTGTTCCTTTCTTGAACTCGTCGTCGGGTATGCCTTTTCTATTTCTATTAGGTTAGTTCTGTAAAATATGTCACCAATAATGCTTGTGTTCACTGGTGATGCTTGTGTTCACCGGTGATGCCTGTGGTCACTGGTGATGCTTGTCACTTTTATACTTAGCATTTTTCTCAAAAATCTTTGTTTTGTCGGGTATGCTTGCATTTCATCGGTACTGCTTGTGGTTCATCGATAATGCTTGCTATCTTTTGGTAATGCTTTTTGTCTATGTTTTTCAGTGAGTATACTAATGGTAAAATAATTTCATCAATCTCCCCCTTTGACATAAGTATCAAAAACATGATATGTTCAACATACTGAGTGTATTAGTATGTACACCTATGTATACTTCTTCCTTAGTCATATGAATTACTCCCCCTATGTATATGCCGGTAAGTGTAAGTATATATGTATATCCTTTATATTTTATTTTTCAACTGATATATATATTGTACATAGCTATATCCATTGCCTTTCCTCCTTTTTTGATTCTAAAGGCAAAGGTACTTACAACTTTTCAAAAATGTGGGAATGTGAGGACTTGACTTCCTCCATCATTTTCTCCCATTTCTCCTTCAACATTTCTAGAGCCATGTGCTCTAGTGAAATCCTGACATGGATATCATAGATGTTTTCTACTACAGACATCTCCGGGGTTGCTATCAGATTTCTTACTTTAGAAATATGTTGCTACAGAATTGTAAGATTTGGTAGAATGTGTGCTTGAAGTTCTATGATTGCACCTCTGAATTGAGTCTCAACATCCCATATTTATTGCCTTAGCCTATTTTCCTCTATGACCATGTCATGATTTGCCTTTATGCTGCCGGCATGAGAGGTTAGGCTTTGTGCACTCTTTGTGACATTTGTGTCAATTTTTGCAAGTTTGTCACTGTTTTCTTTTCCATATTTCTCTAATGTGCACATTTTCTAAACTAAGGCGATTGCTTCAACAATCATTGGTTCCAATTCATCACTGAGTTCTGAGAGCTTTACCTTGTTCAGTGCCACTTCTTGGCTGATTTTATCAATTAGCTTGAATTGATATTTCTTTTCTGCTTGCTCCTCCATTTCTTGATCTGCCTCTATCCCTTACTCTGTAATAGCATCGGTAAGAACAACAATTTGTTCCTTGACTGAAGTATTTTCATCAATTTTCACTTCAGGAACCAGTTGGTGGAGTATCTCTTTAGCTTTGTCAAGTGCCATGTTTTCTCTATGTTCTTGGATCATCTTCTTTTGTATGGCTTTCCTCTAACAGATCACTCCAAACTCTTGAATTTTGTCACTATCCAAAGTGGTTATGTCCCAGTTTGGAACTTCAATGACCTCATCAAGTGTCACAACCAATATATCCTTCTTTACTATTTTCTTTTTCTTCTTCTTTGGCTAGGTGGCAGTGACAGATTGATGTAATACCATTTGTAAGGCTTGAGATTGGGTTGACTTGGTTGGTGCATTTTTAGAGGATGAGGCATCCTTTTGTATCTGTTCATTGTTCACTGCCCAATTTGGTGAAGATGTCTCCTCATGTACCTTAGGGGTATCTGTAGATGAATCTTCTTTTTGTTTTATTTCCTCATTTCTCTTAAATTCCTCACTCTTATCTTTCTCTTCAACCTTTCTCAATGTATCCTCTATTGTTTTATCTGCCTCTTGTTGTTGTTCTTTTGATACATCTTGCTGCTCATCAGTTGCATCCTTCATTTCAGTGTTTGTATCCTTAGGAGTGTTGGATGCACCTTGGTTTTCATCGGTACCCATATCCTTGGGTATATCATCATCTTTCTTAGATGATTTATCCTGGCTTGACTGTATATCAATAGCATTTATTAATATATGCGTATTTGTTGGTGTATTGACAGTTGCAGTGTCAATAGCTATGTCCTGTTTGTCGGTCTTACCCTCTGCAGTATTGATGTTTTCATCTTTTAGGATCTCTGTTGCAGGGTCTTTTCCTATAATGGTGTCGACAATGTTGTCTAACCATGAATCATCATTCATATCCACATCTAAGTTACCCTTTATTGAAAGTTCCTCTTTGGTAACTGCTCCATCCTCCAAGTTAATGTGGATGGGGGTATCTAGTACTTGATCATCTTTACCATCTGTTGGCCATTCCTCATCTATAACTTTAGTTTATTTTTGGCCTATGATCTATACCTCTTCATTCTCCAACTCAGCTGTTGAGTGGCCTGTTGTGTTGATAGGTTCCTTTTTAGGACTATTTTCCTCATCAGGTTTTAGTAATCCACTCCATATTTTGTGAGTTTCTTCTTCTAGCTCTATAAGATTTCCTTGAAGAAATTTATAAGCTCTCAATTTTGGTGAGAATTTCTTTGTATATTTCTCCATTACTTCATTTATTTCCTCTTTTGTTGAATCAACAGGCATAAGAGAGACTAATACTCTTTCTCTTATCCTCTTCTCCTCATGGAGTGCAAAAGTGAATCTAGAGGATATCTTATCCAAAAGTTCTTGTGGAACATCTTGTCTTGTGAAGTGTAGTGGGACATAATAATGTCTACACATTTTAGCAATAAGTGCATCTTCAATATTATTTTGTTCTTTTGTATCCCATCTTAACCATTTCCTGATTTTTGGATGTCCAACAGATGCAGCTTTAGAAATGTACTTACATATGCTATCAATGTCGTTAGATGGAGATGTAACCTTTGCTTTTTCCTTTGCAATCTTGACAGTGTTAGGTTCATCCATTGTTGTATCTTCTAATTCTTCATCTATCTGAACTTATTTCCTCCTCTTTGCAGGTGCCCTAGGTGGTTGTTTAGCCTTTGTAGGTGCAGGTTTCCTCTTGTACACCTTTCCTTTTACCATGGGAGAGGGAATAGCATCTTGTGCTATTTGCCTTCTAGTTCTAGCCTTTTTAGTTGGAGGAGGAGGTGGTGAATCAGATTTCTCTTCCTCTAATTTTTGTTGCTCTTCTGTTTAACCAATGGGAAGTTGTTCCTTAGTGTCTTCCTCCTTACTTTGTTGTTCGTCCTTACCTTCTTGTTCCTCCTTGCCTTCTTGTTCCTGTTTACCCTCTTCTTCTTCTTCACCATCAGAAGATATATTCAAGTTCTTTTTCAAATTCTTGACCATTCTTTTAGACTTCTTGATAGTGTTCTTAACAACAAGAGTTGATTTAATCTTTAGTTTGGCTTCCTCATATGTGCCAAATCTTAGTTTTTTGTTGTCAACGGGTTCATTTAGTAATGCCTGAATGCATTCTGTTGCTAAACTAGTTTTAATTTCATAATCAAGCTTTTCAAGCCATGATTTCCTAGGAACTACAGCTTGAATGTAGGTGAAATATGTATCCACTATAAAACAAATATCTTCTTTGTATTCCTCTATCAGACTTTCAGGAATTCTACTCCTAGCTTGTAGAATTTCCTTAATGGCTTTGAAATACTCATGCATGACATTGTCAAAGTTTGTACCAAGTGATTCTATGAATTCACTTATTTGCATGGTGATTGGTCTACTTGTGTCCCATGATACTTTTCCTATTGAAGGAAAGTACTCTTCAAAGTAGAAGAATATACACATTATAAGGGAACTGAACTTACATGTGTTTGTCCTTGAGGACCTTATTGTGCACATGTTCTCCTCAAATTGATGCAATAGGATCTCTGCCAGATCCATCTTCTTCCCTTGTTTGATGATCTTATATGCTGTGCTCATTGCAGTGCTAGAAATATTGTTCATTCTGCTAGCTTGGAATATCTTGTAACCAACTACGCATGCTCCAAATTTCAGCTCTGCGTCGGTAATAGTATTTACTTTCAGTGCCCTCTTGTCTGATTTTGCACCGGTTAACCTTTCCACTTCTGCAAGAGGTGGATTTTTGTGAGCCTGAGGTTTTTTGGTTGTTGGATAACCAGTCATAGCGTGTATAACATCCTTTGTTATAGCCTTGGTTTTGTTCATCCATAGAGCGTTGTCATGGACTCTACTTAGAACAATTTTGATCCACTATGTTTTGAAAACCCTCAGAAAATGAAGTGCGTTTGTCAGTCCCTTAACTTCCAAGTGTTTATACTCTTCTTTGAGCTTTCCACCTTCATCACAAAGTGCCTCATGGGCATTATCAAGGTCCAGATCTCCTATCTCTGAGATCTTGCAGTGAATGAAGGATCTAACATCCTCGACTAATAAAACCCTAGCTAGGATTCGAGAGAATGCTCCAAAATCATCTGGTTGAGAGGCTATCTTAGGATGTAACTTATATTTTGGTTCAGCACATGCCCCTCTACTAACAAGTCTGTAAGGTTTCTTCTTGTCAACCTTGATTTTCTCTACCCTAGGCGTTGATGCCTTCGTATTTGAATTTTTGGGCTTTTCGTAAATCAAAACAGTGCTATCAGTGAGTGGATTAACTTACTGAATGTCTGTGATCTCCTTCAAATCTAAATGCTCTATGAATTCCTTCTGCTAGGTGGCTTCTCAAACTACACTGAAATTGCTCTACTCTGCTCGAAAATTATAGGTGTGAAAATGAGCTTTCCCATCGGGCTTTTATTCCTTTTGGTGCCCTAAGTTGTCATTAATGCTTATCGGCTCATCGGTTTATGAAGACTGCTTTTGTTGCTAAAGACATTCATAACACCGTCAGTGTCTATGCAAAGCGTCAGGGTAGCTAGCGGTTTGAAGACTTCACCGATGCTTGTCAGTGATGTTGCAATGATAGATTTTGTAGATTCAGTGTTTACCGATATCCGTCGAGTTACACTCAGCTTGTGTAATGACCGATACATTTCGGTAAGTCTTACTAACTTTTCTATGTGTGTTCACCAATGCAGATTGTGCCCAATAACCGATGGTTGCTTTTCAACAGATTAGTACATAACAATGTATTGCATCTTTATTCATGCTAATATTACAACATGAACTATGTGTAATGGAACTGATGCATAGTAAAACTTGTGATAATGCAGTTCCATACTTACTTGTGCAATCTAGTTAGATGTAGTGATGTCACTGGATCCAGTGGATGGAGTGTCATCATTTGCATTGCTTGTACTAGCACCTTCAGTGTTCGTGGCTTTTACCCACATCTTGTTTCTCATTCTTTTTATGTCATCAATGGTATTTCCATTGGGATGAGTATTTGTATCTGTCATTCGGTCTTTGCAATCTTTTATTACATGTCCAACTTTATGACAATGTAAACATGTTAGAGTAATAGTCTATCGGGTTACTAATTTAAATCATTATGATCTAATTAGTAACTTCCCTATTCACTCTAGTTTGCTTCAGCTAACCTTAGGGTTTCCCTTTTTAGGGTTTCGTGATTCCTTTATAAGGATTCACCTCTTAGTTTATCATTAAGGAGATTGTATTTCATTTTCATTGTTGAATATAGAAGATTAATTCTGTCAACATATTTTTGCAGTCTCTGGCCTATCGGCCGCCATAGCTTTCTCTCTTCTGTCTTCATTCTTGTAGCAGTCTTTGCATGCAGGTGTTCTTGGGAAGATTTGATAGTTATCAAATCTTAACATAGTATCAGAGCTGATCTGTTGTTCGTTGTTCCTATTTTATTGAAGCACAGAGGGTTTCAGAAGCTTTTTTGACTTCTCTTAGTGATTTTGGGGGGTCTCTATTTTTTGAGGCACTTTGGGCCTAAACAGACACCACCATTGCGTCCAGAAGGCCCAAAAACTCCAGAATCCATATAAAATTTGTTCGATTTGGACACCGGGGCC
>MU226344.1:30837-50216 GCA_018584345.1 Thuja plicata | reverse complement strand
GATTCACCCATGCTTCCCTTCATATTTTACTGTAGTTTTTTTGTTAGAAATTAATCTTTCCTTGGTTGTATGTATAACTTATGAAGGATAAACCAAGGTATCCTCATTGTAATTTTTCCTCTAGTCTAAGTGGGAGGAAACTCATTTTATATAATTTATTATTTAGTTTATTCCTCTTTAAGATAATATTGACACTTGTCACACACACTTATGAATGATGGCATTCTTAGACTTGGGAGTTATATTCTAACTCCACTCTCTCATCTCTATTTAAGAGATGCTCCTCTTTCATTTCTTACAATGCAACAATGAATAATGATCTATGATGAAGATTTTGTAAAGAATCTCTCTCTCTCTCTCTCTCTCTCTGGATTTTGTCTCATTCATAATACCACAAGGGTTTTTTCTTTGTTTTTCCCCTTATAAATATCTTGTCTCCTTTGATTTGCCTCACTTGGTGAATGCTCTTGGATTTGGTTTTCTCATGATAACATTATCTCCATAATCTAGCCTTCCCAGGTTGATTAAGTTCCTTTGCTCCTCCATTATTATTTCTTATTTGGTATCAAAGTAGGTTCTAATCCTTGTTTGAGTATAAAGGTTTTAAAGGTTACCATTTATTAGAGAACTCCTTGTTTGGAGATTTTTTTTGAAGAGAGAAGAATTTCATTTTATTTTAATATCTCATCCTTTAATATTATAGATCTAACTGTCTTTGGTCGGCTTGCCACCAGAGAGTTGCATTTAGATTTTTTTTTTGGTTTTCCTGGTTTCAGCCAAACCCGTTTCGATCCAGCTTTGTTTAAACCTCTATCGGGAAATCGCAAGGTTTTATTTTTAAATTCTCTCTCATGTTTTCATGCAAGTGTTTAATCTATTCATCTTTATATTACCTTGATCTGTGCAATTTGGTTCTTGCTGAATATAAATTATAAAACACTTTTTTACTGTGCATGTAGGCATATCTTTGATCTATGATCTCCGGTTTCGAGCCTTGGTATCATTTTTAATGCACTTTATTTAAAATCTTAATCCACTCACATTAAATCTTGGTTTCTTATTGTTCTTTTGATTCATTCTAGTCCTTATGTATGCCCCCTCTCCCCATCCATTCATAACCTTGGTTCTTCTCTCTACAGTTTGGAATAGTCCGCCCTACTCATGCGCACCTGTCCCCTCCTTGCGCAAAATTCTTCTGCCATTTCTTTGTTCTCCCCTCCTTAGTGTGCAACATACACTGTCCTTCCCTCCTTCTAGATTTTGCAACACTTCTTTCTTCTTGTGCATTATATAAACTCCCTCTCAACCTCCTCCCTTGTCCACGTGCATCATATCTTTGCTCTCGCACTCCCTCAAGAAACACTACCTTATCCCTCCCTTCCTTCTCTGTTGCACCCTCTTGTTCACCCTCTCAACTCGCCAATGCACCAAACTATTTAATCCTTATTACACTGCTCATCTCCTTGTTAATCATTTCTCTCTTCTCCACTCGATCAATATTTACTATTAGCTTTCGCTATGTCTTTAGAGTTTGAATAGATCGCCTTCTCCTATCCACAATACCTCTTTCTACCATTTCACAACATCCTCATAATCTTTGCAGGTTCTAGTTTTCCTTGTGTAGATTCAACTTGTTATAATAGCATTCCTAACTTCCATTATAACGTCAGTTGGATAGAGGATAGAAATTATTACAACACTCTCTTAGGGTTTTGCATTTGGTAAATTATGTTTAACTATAACATTTTTATATTCATAACATTGCAGATCATTATAACATTTTTTTGGTTGGAAAATGTAGTCCTTGAAGCTCTATTCATTTAATTCATTTTGCATTGTTTAATCATTAGATTCTCTTCTATCAGCATTATCATTAGATTCTTTTTTTAACAAAATTTGTTCAATCTTTATTTAACAAAAAAGTTCAAACTTTAAAATGGAATTTCTACTTCTTATTGTTTAATAAAATTTTAACCCAATATATATTTTATTGTTATAATCATATTGCAATTGTAATTTTGATATCTAATTTCAATAATATTTTATTTTCTCATTTAAACAATTTTTTTAAATTTTTTTTTAATATTTTATTTTTTTTGCAAACTAACCAGTGATATTTGCGTTTCATTCTTCTTTTGGCTTTATTTTAACATTTACTTGCTTGTATTAAAATTTTAATTTCATCACAATATCGACATTAGTCCCAGAAATGAAATTGAGAAATTCTAATTACCATACTTGGAAGACGCATATATTATTTATCTTATGTTTTAAGCATATCTTCGACATTGCTACTGACCCTACTTATGATCCTCCCTCAACAGCTACTCAAGCATAAAAAAATTCTTGGAATAATAAAAATGAAGAGGCACTTGGATTTATAGGAATTTCATTAAATCTTGATCTATATATTTTAATTATTCATTGTACTAAAGCCCATGACGCTTGGGTGATTCTGAAAAACACCTACGCTAGTGCAAATGAATCCATAAATATTCAACTTCAAGATCAATTAGATGATCTCACGTATATCGACTTTAAAACTGTGGATGAATTTTTAGTCAAGTTTGATTATATTCGAAGTCAATTAACTAGTTTAAGAGTCACTTTAACTAACCTTCATTTAATTCAGATTATTTTGAAAAAAAGTCTTCCTAGACAATTCCAACAATTTATTACTAATATTAATTCTCAATTAGCTATTCCTACCTTAGCAGCTCAATTAAATTATGCTATTTTCAAAACTCTATTACGTCAAGAAGAAGCCAAGTTAATTCAAATTTGGAACACTTAAAAAGAATGAACATGCTTTCATGTCTAGAAATCAAAATAACTTTTGATCAAATAACAATAATCATAATTCTAATAATAATAATAGTTGTTCTAATAATCATAATTCTCAACATCATAATAATAATTTTAGGCCCTCTTATAATCATAAAAATATTCATAATAATAGTTATCATAATAATCATAATCATGGACTAATAATAGACCCTATTGTACTTATTGTGGGAAAGATGGTCACATGTCAAACAATTATTTTAAGAAATAAAATCATGAGAAGCCTTTTACTCCTAATAATCAAACTAATCAAAAGTCCCATAGTAATAACTCTCATCAAGATTTTGTTGTTCATTATGATATGTCTAGTCCTCACAATGATAATACTCCTCTTTTTAACAATTCTCCTATTTGGGATGAATTATATGATGATGCCTATTCTTTGAATGAACCCCAAGATTACTATTTTACTCATGAAATGACATTCATGCAAAGGGATAATATTTTCTCTCCATATAATACATTCAAGCTTGATTATTCTTTTTATTCCCATGCATATTCCCCCTTTGGCAATATTTTAGAACAAGAAGAGGATATTATTTCTACTTTTATCAATGTTACTTTTCCTTCTTTTGACTCTCCTAGTAGATATGTGTGTATTGCTCAAGATGAATTTCTTGATTTCTCCAAAGTTCAAGATTTTGAATGCAGTCCTAATCAAATAGTTGTTGTGGAGGAAAAAATTCTTTATCTTTATCCTAATCCTCCTCATGATTATTATAATAATAATAATGATAATAATGATGATTATACTAGTTCTACTCCTCTTGATTCTTCATATAATGACGAAACCATTACAAATTTGCTTTATGAATCTGATGATTATATTACTGTTTACATGACTGATTGAAACTCTTATATTGCCTTAAAATGTTTTATTGATTCATCTCTAAGAAGAGATCCCAATGATGAGAGATCTACTAGTGGTTATTGCCTTTTTATAGGTTCAGGTGCTATTTCTTTGAGAAGTAAATATGAACAATATCTGTCTCTATGTTCTACTGCATATGAATATAAAGAATGTACACATGCATCTAAATAAGCTCCTAGAAATTAGGGTGATCTCACAATAGCGGGTTACACTTTTTTGCCTAAATGGACATTGAAGTCTACATTTTGAAAAAAACTTTCAGATTCGGATGCATATTGTCGTTAAACAGTTTGAAATTGGAAGATGAAGTAAACTAGAGTCTTTTAGGATTTTCTATCTAGATTATATATATATATATATATATATATATATATATATATATATATATATATATATATATATTTGAATTGATTTGAGTGGTTTTTTTCCCCCACTAAAACTGCTATGTTGCTGAAAATGTCATTTTCAAAATGTGACATTGACTTCATAGAGCATAACTTTTTTTCTAAAATAGATATCAATGTGCTTATTTAGAATTTGGTTTTTTAACATCCATAGGGAGGGCATGCAATTGTTTTGATGACATTATCATGATTATTGCATTTTTTAGGAATGTTTGAAGTAGAGTAAACCGTAATTTTGACATACCTTGATTGCATAGCTTCTAACTTGTTGTGTATTTATCGAAATTCAAATTTTTTTTTGATAGAAAGTAGACTCAAATTTGGAGGGCACTGTTATTTTTCAATTTTTTTCTCTTTTCTACTATTTTTCATTCAACGTCAAAATTGGAGGTTTATATTGGATAAAAAACCTACATTTGATGCACGTCAAAAACATAGACCTAATTAATTCAAAAATTTTCAAATCTATATTTGTTAGAAAGTTTATTCAGAGTGCTTGTGTGATGCAAAAGGATGTCTCCCTATTCTTCCATTTGACCCCCGCACTAGAGCCTTGAAGCCATGAAAATTGCAGATTTCTATTAACCTCTGCAAATGGCCTCTAATCAGAGGGTTTCGATAGAAAGTAGTTTCGATCAAAACTAATTAATTTTGATTGAAACTACTTTCTATCAAAAGTAATTGAGTGAAATTTCCATATTTATAGACTTTCGATAGAAAGTACTTTCTATTGAAAGTCCCTACTTTCTATCGAAAGTACTTTCTAAATCCGTCTGCTTTTCTAATTTTAGGAGGAATTTATTCCTCCAAAAAAGTGTAACCCACTATTGTGGGTTCACCCATCAAATATTTCTTGAACATTTGGGTCCTCCTCAACAAGCACCTACACCTGTGTATTCTAATAATCAAAGTTCCATTTACTTAGCAAATAATGGTACATGCACTATTCAAGAACCGAGAACATCTCAGTCCATAATCACTTCATACAAGAAAAATTTAAAGAGACACAAGAGTCCCTCATAGATATTTCAAGGGAAATGATCTAGCTATCAATATCTTAAAAAATACTCTTTCTAAAGAGATATCTCAAAATCATTGTAAACATTTGGGTTTGATACCCATTAATCTAATCTCCTAAAGTAAAGATTAAAGGGAGTGTTAGAAATTAATCTTTCCTTGGTCGTATGTATAACTTATTAAGGATAAACCAAGGTATCCTCATTGTAATTTGTGCTCTAGTCCAAGTGGGAGGACAACTCTTTTTATGCAATTTCTTATTTATTTTATTCCTCCTTAAGAGGATATTGACACTTGTCACGTAGACTTATGAATGGTGGCATTCATAGACTTGGGAGTTACATTCTAACTCCACTCTCTCATCTCTATTTAAGAGATGTTCCTCTCTCATTTATTATAATGAAACAATGAAGAATGATCTATGATGAAGATCTCTCTCTCTCTCTCTCTCTCTCTCTCTCTCTCGGGATTTTTCCTCATTCATAATACCACAAGGGGTTTTTCTATGCTTTTCCCCTTATAAATATCTTTTCTCCTTTTCTTTAGCTCACTTGGTGAATGCTCTTGGATTTGGTTTTCTCATGGTAATATTATCTCCATCATGTAGGTCTCTTGGCTTGATTAAGTTCCTTTTCTCCTCCATTATTATTTCTTATAGTTATTTACTCAAAACTTTCTAGATATTAATGTTTATTTATAGGTTAAATCATGTAAATGTAATAATGTTATGATGCAGATTCAAGTACAAGCTAACAAAGTGGCCCTTGGGGTAAGTTGCAAGAGTTACTTCAACATTGTGACAATGCCCCCTTTATGGTTACCAGAGTGTTGTTAGATATTTATAGTTTTACTGAGCGTTATGTACCCCATGATCACCATGGTGGCTACACTTGAGTTACTTAAATATTGGGACATTGCCTCTTGTACGGTTGCTAGACTGCTCTAAGATATTTCTTGTTTCAGTGAGCGTTCTATAACCTAGTGTCACCATAGTGGCCACAGTTCCTCTACCCTCCATTCAAAAACATCCCACTCATAGGGCTCTTTCCATCCTCCTAGCAGGGGAAGATATTTTTAGCATCATCGCTTAGCTTCACCACCCTATGGTGGCTTGGCTTCTAGTTGGACTTTAGACATTGCAGTTCCCTCCGCTCTTAGGGGCTCTAGATGGAAAGGATCTGGCGGGATTTTGAGTGGCCAATTATTCCAAGGGGCTCCCTCAACTGCATTTGGCAACTTCTCCATCCAGAACAGAAAATGAAGAAGAATAAAATACAGAGGAAGGATGGTCCCTTCGAGAACCCAATATTCATCCTGCTAATGTATGGGGAAAATAGGATGATCATGATCCTCCACCTTCCGCAGGCACTACTTTTACCACTTAGTTGTTTGTTTTCTTGTTGTTGTATTTGGGCTCTACCCATGTTTATAATTTTAGTTGGTTTTTTGGGCTCTACCCGTATGACTCTCGTGGAGTGACTCTGAGTCCTCCTTTTTTGTTAATAGTGTGTCTTTAATTAAATTTGCATATTCAAAAAAAATATGTAATCTATTTTTTGGATGGATAAATATGAAGATTTTTTTAATTATAAAATATTAGTATACAAATTATTTTTTACTATCTACTTTTTATATGTTAAAACTAGACAATAAATTGCTCCCTTAAGTTATTTTTATCCTTGAAGAAAGAAGATCCATCTTTATAGTAATTTTTTCCAATTTCTTTGCTTGAAATATATATACAAAAATTATTAATGATAATTAAGAGTAATATTATTATTCAATGTCAATTAAAAAATTAGGAACTTTATATCCTCCAATAGAATCTTTAAATAAATTGTAAATATGATATATTTATATGGCCATTTATTTTGAGATGAATAACTTCAATTATAGTATTAAATGTTAAAAATAATTAATATTTTAACCTTTAAAATTAGTGCAAATTTCTTATTATAATTTTCTAGTGCAAATTCTAATTTATGAATTCAATTATTATTTTAAACTTTCAAATATTGTGACAACGGTCAAAAAAACCTTGCAAACATTTTCGTGGTTTCTTTCTAGCCTTTTTAAAATCATTTCATATTATAGTGGTATAAATCCCACAATAATATATTTGGTTTTGAAGATATAAAATTCTAACAATAAATTTTGTGTAAGTGGTATTTTCACAATTTATTACATTAAATAATGACTTATAAAAAACTATTTTTTGATATTAAATTTTTACCATCTTGTAAAATTGAAAAACAAATATAATAATGAATTTACCATCTCAATATTTTGTCGCCTTATATGAGTCTAAATGTGTGTTATAGTATAAGACATTATAGTCTCAATATTTTGTGTCCTCATGTCTATTCTCTAACTTATCTGTACTTTCCTATGGGTGGATTTATGGTCTTTACTCACTTGGGTAGTGAAGGAAATTATGGTGGGATCTTTTATGTCAATAGATTAGGTATAATATGCGATGATTATTATGAAATGATACATAGGTTCTATGATTTTATAGACACAAATGAGCCAACAATTCTTAACCTTGTCATTGATAGATTTTTTTATCCTATACAACCTATTAAGTCATCCTACACATGTTAAACGTGAACCCATGAAGATTGAACCACTATATCAATGTCCCTGGGAGGGAGGACCCAATTGTTGGGAGTTCTAGAAGTTGAAAAATGGAGAGGCCTTTTCTAGGTGGAGCATCTGCATTTTGATTTCTTCAAACTAAGGGAGTTGAGATTAAGGATTTCAAAGGAATTCATATTAGAGCATCCAGGCGAGATGAGATTCACAAAGGAAGTATTTTTTTAAAGAAAATAGATTTTGGGACTGGGAAAAGGGGGACACGATAATAATAATTTTGAGATAATAGAATATTTGAACTATAATGGAAACCCTAGTTCCCATTGATTTGGAGGAAATGATTTTTCATCGAGACTAGCCAGAGAAGATTTCAAGACAAGAAAAAAAGTGGACACGACTAGGAGGGAGGAGATTCTAACATTTCCAAATTGTATTCTAATATCACCAATAACTATTTTTGGAATACCAATAAATCTTCCAATATTGAGAATTTTTTTGTCGTCTCAACAATGAAATTTTTTGAAGCAAAGGAATCAAAAGTTGGAGAAAGGGGGAATCAATACCTCTCAAGAAGAACGATTGCATCTCAATAACTGGATGAAACAAGGTGTGTATAGTGTTATTTTAGTAAAATACATTTCAATGAAGAGATATATTCAAATAGAAGTCAAGAACGAGTAGGAAATGTCATCCAAAGGAAAACCATACGGGAAGAAATAGTTTGGGGGTTCATTCTTTCAGATATTGAAGCACTCCTGGAAGGATGGATAAAAAAATATGGAAAGAAAAAACTTGAGATAACCAAAGTGATTCATCTTCCTTGAAAATGGATGTGGATGAATCACAAGAGGAAGATATTATAGATAAACTTGAGTTATAGGGAGTCCTAAAGAACCAATGTAAGGGAATGGATGAAGTAACATATTCAGATAATTCTAGGAGATTTTTCATTATCCTCTTTAAAACAAAAAAATAAATTAGAGATAATATGTTTAGGCAAAAAGGGTGGTTTTATAAGAATTATGGTCTTCACATGCGATTTTGGTCCCCTAATTTCAAACCAAGAGACACAATATTAGGTTTATCCCATTTTGGATACAATATCATAATCTACCTTTATAATATAAGGATTCTGATATTTTAGAATCTATATGGAGCAAACTGGGAAACTTCTTAAATGTAGATCCCTTCTATCTCAATTTTTTTATCTCCCTCCTAGAATATGTGTGTAAGTGGATATGGAGAAGGCTTGTCCCTCTCTCTTCAAAACTATATCTAGGAGTGAGGAATGAGCTCAAAGCATTCCTTATGAACAAGATGAATTGGAAGGTAAAAATTGTAACCTGCTAGCTATCAAATATACTTCCCTAGTCAAGTATGAGAGATATAGTTTTAAAGGAGATAAATTAAATAGATTTGGATCCTGGCAGTGATGGATATATTCTTGTATAGAAGAACAACCCATTTATTTTTTAGAAGTTGAAGGTTAGAAATGTCAAGATAAGAACCTATTGGATGATTTAAATTTGGAGTCAACTCTATCAAACAATCATATACTATTTATTCTCTGGAAAATTTTCTAGGTTTTTTATAATGTTTAAAGGAAAGATGATGGATTCTTGTTGACAAATGTAGAGGAAAAAAGGAACAAATTTACAATAGATTAGAAACTCAAAAAATAGTTTTTTTTTTTATTAGGCAAAGACCTTAGTAAGTTGCAGATAGATGGATTTGATATTTTAGATATGCTATCCATGAGGAATATTTAAGTTAGAGAATCTTCTATATGGAAAGTAATCAAGGAAAAGCAAAGTTGGGAGGTACAATTTTTAGATAATGCAACAGGAAACAATTATGTAGGTTTGGAAAGTAGAGGATTAAGAGGAAACATGAAGGAGAAAAAGAAATTGATTGAAGCATTTCAACACAAATTTCACATACAAGATATGGAAAAAAAAATTCAGAAACATTTGGAGGAGACAAAAAGTAAGTTAATAGAGGAAATTGCACATTAAATTCTAGTAGAGGATCATTAGGAAGAGGCGGTTGAAGTCAAAGAGAATTTTAATCAATACTTATCCTTTGAAGATCTTGACTATAAGTTAAAGGAATCTACTGATCAAATTATAACACATAGTCAGTAGTTAGAGGAGATGGACGAGAAGGGATATAATCATCTTGCATGAGTTATTTTAGGAATACCAAAGTAGTAGATGAAATATTTAACCCCTTTAATGATGAGAAGAGGTGGGCCTCTGGGTATTTTAGAAAAGAAAGATACAAAGATGAATTCTAGGAATAGAAATCAACAATTAGAGGAATGTAAGAGTAAAAAATTAGGGTGGAGAAAATCATCTAAGCTAATAGGAAAAGAAAATCTCAAAGGATCTAGGTTAATTCTAGTATCAAGTAAGAAAAAATATTATGTTTAAAAGGTAATCAAATAGAGAAAATAGAATAGATCCATTAAAGGAGATTTGAGAAATGAAGTTTTGCAGAAATATTTTAATCATAATAAGGAGAGATATACAACAATTTTCTCTATGGAAGAGGATTCTATAAATACCATGGACATAGGGAAGCTCGTTAAAGATTTACATGCATTAGGGGGACCTATTTCATTAAGTGTAAGTATGAAAAATGGTTTAAGGAAGAAAAACAAGGATATATGTTAGATGGAGAACTGAGGATAGAGACCTAGAAGGAGAAATCATTCCATTAGGGATTGAGATAAAGTTCGAGAATAATGAAGAAGGAAGATATTTACCTGGTGCAGGAGCACCTAGAGAACTAGGGTTAAAGACCCTTAAGAATCTTTTAGTTTTGTTTTAATTTGGTTTGTAAAGTGGTTGTCCATTCACTCTTGTAATGACCGAGTGCATAATGGGTCAAGTTGGTGGACAAAAAATCTAGTTCTTAGTTGTTTGCTTTAGTTCTTAGTGTGTTTAAGAGGTAGTTTGTAAGCCTATGGAAATCCAACCAAGGCATCAGGAACCTTAGATAAGTTGCTCGGTATGTATTGAAGTTCTCGATAAGCCTGTGCTCGGTAGTACTGGTGCTCAGTAAGACTGGTTCTCGGTGTTATTGGTGCTCGGTAAGAAGTGCTTGGTAATATGGGTGCTCAGTAATGCTAATTCTCGGTGAGATTGGTGCTTCGTAATTCCACTACTCGATACTCGTGCTACTCGATACTGGTGCTCAGTACACATTGTTGTTGCTTGGTGAATCCAGTTCTAACGAACTATTAAAACATGGATCTTGTCTTTAGTGGACATTATGGTCTATTTTAACGGTTCTTGAAAAGATTCTTTCGAGGGAGTGGGTAGTTAAGGTTGCTCGAATGATGGGGTGGTTACTTAAGACATCCCAAGCCTTCATTCAGGGAGGTCGTTGAAGTTGAAGATTGAGAGTTAGAGAAGGAGTCGAAGAGTTGGATATTTTGCAGTGTTTTTCATATTTTCCAGTAATAAAAAGTTGTAGGTTGTTTTTTTATCTTTTCCAAGCATTGTTGTTTATTTTGTATGTGAGTAGTTTAATCTTTTGTTTTCTATTTTGAAAAGTTGTAAGTTCTTCACTCGTTCTAGGTTTTAAATACTGAATGGCTCCTCGAGGTCCTTGAATCCATGGTGAGATCCATGTGTCTTGATGGAACTTGAGAGGAGCCCTTGTACATTGTTTTCTTTTGTGTTTTGGTAGGAGAAGTGACCAACATGAGTCTGGAAATCTTACCCTAGGCCAGCTCGGTAATAGTCCAGCTAGGGAAGAAAGTGAAGAAGATGCTATGAAGGCATTGACTGAATGAGTATACTATGTCTACCTATGTAGATTTAGTGTGAGGGAAGAGTAAATCGTCCATGGGGATCAAGTCTTGAAGAGGAGGTGAATTTCTTAGTGACTTACCTAAGTAAAGGGTTGTGCGTTCCCTAGGAGATCTAAGAAAGAGATCTCAGAGAAAAGTTAGGCTGAATCTGTAGTAAGTAAAGTCCACGTCCCACATTAGATTGGTATCAAAGCCCTAAAATATTTATGTGTGTGTTGTTTGGGTGTTATCTGCAGAAGCGTCTGTAGATTCATGCAAAATGGTGACCAACGCTGAGTTGGAAAATAATGTAGAAGAGAAGAAAGAGGATAATAGACTCTTGAAAGAATAGTTGGCCAAAATGAAGACTAAGTTAGAAGAAGTGTAGCTTAGGACTGTAGCAGTCGGTGAATTGATGAAAGAAGCTGATGGAAAGGGTAAATCAATGGCCAAGGAAGACATAATACTAGAGCCATACCATGTTCTTAAAGAAGAAGAATTCTTGAGAGCTTTGAAATCAATGAGTGGTAAGTGCTTGGAAGGTGTGCCTCTGTTTAGTGGCAAGATGGAACCAAAAGTAGTCATGGAGTGGATAGAAGGTCTCAAGAATCACTTTGACTATGATAATGTGACCAAAGCTTAGAAATTCAGAATAGCCAAGACAAGATTGAGAGGAACTGCTCTCACTTGGTGGAAGTTTATCCAAGATGAAAGGGCCAAAGAAGGAAATAATATTATAACCAGTTGGAAAGGTATGGTGACCAAGATGAGGGAAATTTATCTTCCTGATGATTATGAAGTGCAGTTGCAAAAGAAAAGGCAGAACATGAGACAGAAAGACTTAGAGTTCAGTACTTATAATGAAGAATTTCACAAGTTATGCTTAAGATCACATGTACTGGAAGAGGAGAGCCTAAAAGTGGTTTGATATGTGAATGGTCTCAAATTAAGTATCCAAGAGGAAATTAGTCTCTTAAGCCCCAAGACAGTACATCAATGCTACTAGCTAGCTCTTAAAGTGGAAGAGAAGTTAAAAAAGAAGCAAGATTCAAAAAATAGAGGAAGAGGAAGAGATAATAGAAGCCAAAGAGGAGTATTTGGAGGAAGGAATTCTGAGACAAAAAGTCAGAGTGAGTCCAAAATCACTAAGAATCCAGTAACACAAGAGGTGGTTAAAACCAAGGAAGAGGATCAAGTAATAGTTCAAGAGGAAGTACCAATAGTCAAGGAAGAGGATCTTATTTCTCTTCAATGAAGTGTTATAACTATCAACAGTTTGGGCATCCTTCCTATAGATGTCTTGAGAAGAGTTCTACATGAAAAGGAGGAGAGAAGAGGACACATTATGTGAAAGAAGAGTCTTCTAGAAGCAAGACAACATAAGTAGCCCTAGATTCTGAGATAGGGGAGAATTTGATGATTCGAAGAGTGCTCCTCAAAGAACCTGTCAAGGAAGAGACAAGCCAAAGAAGATCTATTTTTTGAGTTAAATTCAAGGTGTTAGGTAAGGTTTGTAAATTTATCATATATTTTGGTTCTACTGATAACATAGTTTCTATCGAAGCTATTGAAAAGTTAAAGTTGAAAAGGATTCCTCATACTAACTCTTACGTACAGAGTTACTTGGTTGAATAAAGATCAACATGTGTTGGTTAATGAGAAAGCTTGGGTAGAATTTTCCATAGGGAGGTATAAGGAAATAGTCTTGTGTGATGTGCTACCCATGGATGCCTATCACTTGTTGTTGGGTAGACCTTGGCAGTTCGACTGAGCTGTAGTGCATGGAGTGAAGAATTCCTATTCCTTTAAGAAAGATGGAGTGAATTTCAAGATACAGTTAATCTTGGAAGAAGGTGAAGTGAAGAAAGGGGGTGCTAACATACTATTGGTAGGTGAGAAAAAATTCTTGTAGACACTAGAAGAAGAGGATGGGATAGGCTTTGCTTTGGTTCTAAAACTGAGGAATGATGAGAGGAACAAGAAGAGTTACCATTAGAGATCAAGGAGTTTTTCAGTCAGTACCAAGACATAATTAGTGATGGAAAACCAGCTGGTCTACCACTTGAGAGGTCCATTATTCATCAGATTGACTTCATCACAAGAGCCTCACTTCCCAACAAAGCCGCTTATAAAATGACCCCACAACAGAATGCAGAAATAGATAGCCAAATTTAAGAGCAACTAGATCAAGGATTGATTAGAAGGAGCATAAGTCCATGTGCTATTCCCACAGTCCTAGCCCCAAAGAAAAATGGTACTTGGAGGCTGTGTACAGATTCTAGGGCCATAAATAGGATTACTATTTGGTATAGATTCCCAATCCCTAGGATAGAGGATTTAATGGATTGTCTCGGTGGAGCTAAGTATTAGTCCAAGATAGATCTTAAGAGTGGATATAATAATATAAGAATAAAAGGTGGAGATGAATGGAAGACTACTTTTAAGACTACCAAAGGACTCTATGAGTGGCTTGTTATGCCTTTTGGGTTATCCAATGCCCTGAGCACATTCATGAGGTTGATGAATGAAGTATTGAAGGAATTCATTGGAAAATGGGTTGTGGTGTGCTTAGATGAAATTTTAGTGTTCAAAAAGACCAAGGAGGATCATCTCAAACATCTACAAATAGTAATGCAAGGATTGTATGAAGAGAATTTGGAAATCAACTTAGAGAAGAGTGAGTTCATGAAGAAAGAACTCGTATACTTGGGTTTGTTATCTCATAAGGTAATTTGAAGATGGACACCACGAAGGTGGAAGCAATCTTAAATTGGCCTACACCTAAGTCAGCCACAAAAGTAAGAAGATTCCGTGGATTAGCACAGTTCTATAGGAAGTTTATCAGGAAATTTAGTGAAATCCGCACACCTGTTTTGGATACCATAAAGGGAGGTATGAAAGAAAAGTTCCAATAGAATGAGAAGGCTGATAAAGGATTTGAGAATTTGAAGAAGAGAATAGAAACTCAACCTATTCTAGCACTTTCAAGTTTTGACACGTTTACTATGGAATGTGATGCCAACAATGTTGCCATGTAGTTGCAGTTTTGAGTCAAGAGCGAAAACCAGTAGCTTTTCATAGTGAAAAACTAAATGATACAGAGAGGAAGTACTCATCATATTATTTGGAGATATATGCATTAGTACAAGCACTAATTAAATGAAGACATTATCTCCTTCCCAAAGAATTTGTAGTCTTCACCAACAATCAGGCTTTAAGTTTTCTCAATTCATGACAAGATAAACTAAGCCATAAGCATATGAAATGGGTGGAGTATATCCAAGCCTATACCTTCACCATCAAGTACAAGAAGGAAGTACAAAATAAGGTAGCAGATGCACTGAGTAGAAGGTTACTCATAGTCCAAGAAATTTAGTTAAGAAGCATTGACATAGACAACTTCAAGGATCTGTATCCAGCAGATGAAGACTTTTCAATAGCCTATAAGGTATGTCAAGATTTTGAAAATCATTTTCATAGTGAGTATTCTAGTTTCACCCTACAAGAATGTCTTGTGTTTAAAGGAAGACAACTATGTACACCGAAAGGTTCAATGAGAGAGAAATTAGTGCAAGAGAATCATAATGGTTCATTGAGTGGACATTTTGGGGTGCATAAAACTCTAGAATTGGTATAGCGGTACTACTGTTGGCCGAGAATAAGCAAAGATGTCCAAAAGTTTGTAGAAACTTGTATAGTCTGTCAAAAGGATAAGGGGACTTCATCAAATGTAGGATTGTATCAACCACTTCCAATCCCAAATAGACCTTGGGAATGCATCAACATGGAATTTTTGGTTGGACTTCCTAAGACAAAGTTGGGAACGATCACTATCTTTGTGATCGTGGATAGATTTAGAAAGATGGCTCACTTTGTGCCATGCAAAACCATACATGATGCATGCTATATAGCACATATTTTCTTCAGGGAAGAAGTAAGGATACATGGGCTACCTTTTAGTATTGTCTCAGATAGGGAATCTAAGTTTATGAGTCATTTTTGGAAAACCTTGTGGCAGAAGCTCGGTACAAATCTTTCCTTTAGCTCAACATATCATCCACAAACTGATGGCCAAACTAAAGTGGTGAACCAAAGTTTAGGAAATTTTTTGAGATGTACCACAAAAGAATATGGACAATCATGGGATCAATTACTTGCCTAGGAAGAATTTTCCTGTAATGATACAGTTAACAAATCCACTAGAAAAATCCCTTTTGCAATAGTGTATGAGATTCATCCCAAGGGTATATGTGAACTTAGGGATCTTGGAAGAAATACAGAGAAGAGTGGTTATGCTGAAGATTTTTCTCAATCCATGAAATAAGTCCATGATACTATGAAGAAGACACTAGTGGAGAGTACAACTTGCACCAAGCAGAAGGTAGATGAAAAGAAACACAATGTTCAGTTTTAAGTTGGAGATTTGGTCATGGTACACCTAAACAAAGAAATATTGCAAAAAGGTGTCCCCAGTAAGCTTGAGATGAGGAAGATAGGCCCTTGTACAATTCTGGCGATGAATGGATCTAATTCTTACAAAGTGGACCTTTCTCCTGATACAGGTTTATCTCTAGTTTTTAATGTGGCAGATCTTGTGTCATATAAGGGACCAATTCTAGAAGGAGGTCCTAATCTTTTAGTAGATATAGAGGATCTCAAAGCACTGAAACTTCCAGTTACTCCAAAGCCAAGGCAGAGAAAATTTTGAATACAAAAGTTGCTAAGCAGACTAGAACAAAAACCTACATGGAGGAGCATCTAGTCAAATGGAAAGGAAAAGCTGATTCTAAAGCTACATGGGTGTAGGAGACCGACTTCAAGAAGTTAGGCATCAACTCTGACCTAATCCAATCACCTGGAAGTTGATTTCTCTCATTTGGGGGAGTATAGTGTAGGAGCACCTAGAGAAATAGGGTTAAAGACCCTTAAGAATCTTTTAGTTTTGTTTCAAGTTGGTTTGTAAAGTGGTTGTCCATTCACTCTTGTAATGACCGAGTGCATAATGGGTTAAGTCGATGGACAAACACTTTAGTGCTTATTTGTTTTCTTTTAGTTCTTTGTGTGTTTTAGAGGTTATTTTTAAGCCTTTGGAAATCCAACCAAGGCATCAGAACCTTAGATAAGTTGCTTGATATGTATGGAAGCGCTCGATAAGACTGGTGCTCGGTAGTACTGGTGCTTGGTAAAATGGGTGCTCAATATTACTCATTCTCGGTAAGAAGTGCTTGGTAATAGGGGTGCTCATTAATGTTAATTATCGGTGACATTGGTTCTCGTTAATGATACTACTCAGTACTCGTGCTACTCAATACTAGTGCTCGGTATGCATTGCTTCTTCTCGGTGAATCCAGTTGTAACGACCTGTAAAAAAAATGGATCTTGTCTTTAGTGGACATTATGGTTTTTTGTGATGGTTCCTGAAAATATGATTTTGAGGGAGTGGGCAGTTAAGGTTGTTGGAATGATGGGATGGTTACTTAAGACATCCCAATCCATCTTTTAGGGAGGTTGTTGAGGTTGAAGATTGAGAGTTAGAGAAGGATTCGAAGCATTGGATATTTTATAGTGTTTTTCTTATTTTCTAGTAATAAAAAGTTGCAAGTTGTGTGTTTACCTTTTCCAAGCATTTTTGTTCTTTTTGTATGTGAGTAGTTTGTTTTCTATTTTGAAAAGTTGTAAGTTCTTCGCCCATTCTGGGTTGTAAACACTGATTGGATCCTTGAGGTTCTTGAATCCATGGTGAGAGCCATGTGTCTGGATGGAACTCGAGAGGAGCCCTTGTACATCATTTTATTTTGTGTTTTGGTAGGAGAAGTGACCAACATGAATTTGAAGATGTCACCCTAGGAGAGCCCAGTAATAGTTTGGCTACGAAAGAAAGTGAAGAAGAAGTTTTGAAGGCATTGACTAAATGAGTTGAGTGGGTCTACCTGTGTAGATTCAATGTGAGTGAAGAGTAAATCATCGATGGGGATTGAGTCTTGAAGAGGAGGTGAATTTCTTAGTGACTTACCTAAGGAAAGGGTCGTGCATTCCCTGGGAGATCTAAGAAAGAGATCTCAGAGCAGAGTTAGGCTGACTCTGTAGTAAGTAGAATCCATGTCCCACATCATTACCCTTAGAGATAGAGGCAACATATTATTTTTTTGGACTCATGTATATGGAAGAATGGGATAATAAGGATGAATTAGATATAAATAATTCCTTCATAGAAAGGATTTTTTATATGGATATTTGGGAAATAGTTGAAACAATGGAGGAAAGAGAGCCTAGATGGGAGAATTGGATTAAGAAGGAGCCTTTACATGTTTAAAATAACAAGAAACAAAAAAATTGAATATGGAAATTGACATTAGAAAATTATAACCTGGACTATGGTTTTAAGTCAAGGAAGGAGAAGGGTAGAAAACTAATGTCTCAACTTAGGAAATCCGATGGAGAGGAACTTGATCAAACTAAAATTACTTCATATTGGAAAACTAGGAAGGGGACAAACCTTTCTAAAATATCTTGAAGATTCACTTGGTTGGTTAGGGTAAGAATGGCCCCCAATAAGAAACATTGGTTAAAGTATTGCACCATTCAAGCTAGACAATAATGATTATAAAATATTAAAACATGTTAAGTATTGAGAAAAAGATATAGTTAATAAAGTCGTAAAGGGACATGGAGGAATATATAATGGTGAAAGAGAATAAAGGTTAAGGGTCTGGGAGGAATATACAAAGGAACTTATTATGACATATATTATCCTCATTTGGGAATTCATGTAGAATTTTATGGAAGGCCCATTTGTCCAGATTATAGGCAAAAACATCTCTTCTCCTAGAAGCATTGAGGAAACTCATATTGGTAACTTTTTTAGTGTTGAAATATTTCTCAACTAAAGAGGTAGCCTCCCCTTTTGTCTGATTACTATCCCTCTTATCCTTCTCCTTGTTAGGAGCAATATTCTGACTATCAGGGATTTTTTTAATATTGTCTTCACCCACACCCGTGCCAATAGAATCATCCACCTTGGTTAAATTCTCTGTATGAAAATATTTTAGGTTAGCCAAAACTTCCTCAAAACCTTCAGAGTTGGTTTCTTTCTCCACTTCATCTTTGAACTTCTTCACCTTCGTAACCATCATTCTCATTCTCTCTTTCTTTGTTCTCCTGCTAGGCAGACATGTTGTTCCCCTAAAGCAATTCTAGAACCTGCTGTACCTCCTCAGCCTCATCTAAATAATCTTGTTGGGCACTCATATATTTATCCCTGTGGAGAGCAATGGTCTCCTCTAAAATACTGTCACCAAGACTATCTTAAAGTTTCTCCTGCTAAAATAATTCTGAAAAATGACTCCCAAACCTGATATTAATGGAAAACTAGAAACCAATAGTTGGAGAAGTTTCCATTGGATTGATAAATTTCATCTAAATTTTAGAGGTACACATCCCTTTTATGATGTAGTTGGGTTTCTTTGGGTTATGTTTTGAATCAAAAAGTAGAAAAGGCACACTAACACAAGAGAATAAAAATGTTACAAATTCAAAAATATATTTATGCACTCATGAACATAGGAGAAATGGGAAAATAACACAAAGATTACCTTCTCAATATATCTCATAAATAAAGAGAGGCTTCAATAGTTCAACTCTAGACAAAAAAAATTATATTCTAGAACTCAAAGTTTCCAACATAAGCATTTGTATAACCATATTGAATAAGATGACATCATAAGAACAATATAAACTAACTCAAAATTTATTTTAAAGTCAAACAATATATATATATATATATATACACACACACACACACACACACATGTATATAGATATATGTATATATACATATATAAATATGTAT
>MU226343.1:566671-583286 GCA_018584345.1 Thuja plicata | reverse complement strand
TCTTGTTTGAGTTTGGTGACATCATAATCATGTGGAAGTTTGAGACCCATTTGTGCTAGGTCTAAAAAGTACTTCTCCTTGTCTTTTTCCAACACTTTTTCCATAAGTTTCATGAAGAAAGGACTTTTCATAGCTTCATTAACCTTTTCATCAGTTAAATCCTCATCATTAGGGTCAATGTTGCCCCCATTGTTATTATTGTTCAACCCTTGATTGTTGGGGTCAATGTTTGCTCCTCCATTGGTATTGTTGTTGGATCCTTTATTGTTAGGATCAACATTTCCCCCTCCATTGTTGTTCATATCCTTGTTTACATGATTGATTTGATCAGGATCGATATGACCAAATGGGAAAGACATTCTTGGTTCTATTTCCTTGATGGGTTCTTGTAAGGGTCTTGAAGAACTAAAAGGATCACCCAAAAAAGGACACTCTTGCCTTAGATAAGATTCGTCAGGTTGTAGGGTAGTCTTAATGTAATGGGATCGAGTAAAAACTGGCATTAACATGAATCAAATGAAGATCCTAGGTTTTTAACTCACTTAAGTGATCAATCCGTGAATAATTTTGCAAAATGCCCAATAATAGCAGATTCTGATCTAGTTAAGTATACACAGAGGTAAAACATTTAAAGGGCATCCAAAAATGAAATTTTCTTGTTTTCAAACCGTCGGTATATACCCACTATTTGCCCTTTTTTTTTTATGGGTGGCTTTTTCCTGTGTGTAGGCTGCCTTTAATTGTTACTATGCGGTCACTAGAATTCTTGTACACGGCACTCTGCAGTTAGTAGGCGACGTTTGCCTGTTGATAGGTAGTTTTAAATTGTTGACACATGACACTTTCCAGTGGCTTACGCGGCTGTTCAATGTTTATAGGTGACATTTTAATATTAGTAAGCGGCCCATTTTTGTTGGTACACGGTGCTTTGTTGATCAGAGTTGAAATTATCAATTTTTTTGTTGTTTTCTGGATTTAAAAATTTAAGGGCTTTGATCAGATTTGTCAAAAAAAGAATCTTGCATGAAAATAGAATACAAGCTCAACACACACACATCAAAGTTGTACCATATCCCTAAAACCACGCTAAAAGTGTATGTTCTCAGATGTTTTTACAGGTTTGCACAAGAATTTCTTCCAAACAGTCTACCTTAGAGTAAAAAAAATTTGGCTTTTAATAATGGCTCTACAAAGGTAGGTCTACTATTTTATCAAGGTTTCAAATCCCTTGCATTCTAAATCTTGCCAAGATCCTTTACCCCCTTGTGGGCTTCCCACATGCACGAAAGTACAATTTTGCACAATCCTAAAGGACTACTAGAGGAAGTGAGGATGACTTGCACAAGGTTTAGTCACTTTCTGATTAAGGTAAAGTGCATTTATTTATAGCGGGTCAGGTGACATCATGGTAAAAGTGAATATCTCCCACTTTGGGTCATTCTCTCTCACCGTCCTCATAAGAAAAAACTCAGGAGGTAGGCCCTTTAAATCTCTATTTAGCTAACATGTATATGGAAAGCAAGAATTGAACTTAGTCTAACAAGTTTGGGAATCTGAATCACTCAAAGAGTGAAGAGCATATCCCTATTGTTTTCCTTTGTTCCAAAAACCTCAAGAAAAATTGTTTATTTTCAACCCCTTGACAAGGAGGTTCTTAAAAATGAGATGTGTCGTTCAATTCCTTACCCTCTTCTTTGCACTAAATTGACTTTGCATGTTTGGCCTTTTGATTCACTTCAAAAAGTGAAGAGCATATGCCTAATACTTGTTCAATTTAGACAATTAAAAGGGTTTTTCTAATGACTAGATTTAAATGAAATGCCACAATTTAATCAATGCAAGCTTGTCAAGATAAATACCTCATTTTTGAAGCTAGCAAGGCTAGGCACATTTTTGATCAATTTGGCTTATTTCAACTCACGTAGTGGCGATCATTCCCACTCCGGCTCCTCCAACAAGTTAGTCAACACAAATAGAAACAAAGTGAAGAAAACTTGTAAAATAAAATGACAATTTCCCTCCTAAAAGATCTTTTAATTGAATTTGTCAAATCAAAGCTTAAAGAACTTAAGAACGGAAATTAATCAAAGAGTGGGAAACTTTTCTTTGTAAGCAAAAAACACTTTAATGTAATGATCATATAGGTGTTCTTCTTCAAATAAAATTTCTAAGAGATTACCTACATGTATTTGTTTATCATTTTTAGCCTTAATTCTTACCTCTTTGCTAAGCCTTGTGACTCGTTTCTCTAGTTTCTGCACTTTTAGGTGATTTTTCATCTGTAGAAAAGAAAAACACAAAGAGTCAAAACAGTTAGTAAACCATTAAAAATCTGATTTAAAGCAGAAAGACCTATGCAACATTTAACATCTAATAAGTGACATTTAAATGTTACTACGCGTAAATAAAAACTTTCAAAGTGGATTTTAAATCCTAATACACGGCTCAGACAAATCCACAGGCGGCTAAATAAAAATTACAGGCGGCACAGAAAGTATAAAATGCGGTCAAGTATTGCTGGAACGTGGCTCTTGAAAGTTCACGGGTGAAACACTTTATCTAACAGGTGGCACACTTTATCTACCAGGTGGCACACTTTATCTCATAGGCAGATGAAGAAAGAAAGATGAAGATGAAATAACCTTTGTAGGCAGCGCTTTAATGTTCACAGGCGGCTCTGAATACTACATAGGCGGCTCTTCCCCTGTTTTCCTGCAAAATAGCACAAAGAATAATGAAAAACACATAAAATATCAAGATAAAATGTTATAAATGAGGCTTAAAGCCCCATGGTGGGCACCATTTGTGTGTGTGTATGATTAACACCTTCATGAAATTAGGATTAGAAACAACAACTCTATGGAAATAAAATGCTATTTAATCTAAGAATTGAAGTTTAAAGCCTATGACATCTCATGGTTCTCTATCTAAGATTTGTTAAGAGAGCTCTCAGTCTCAATCTCTCTCAAGGGAAATCCTAGAACGGGAAGAAAATGATAAACAATGCTCTAATCTAGCTCAAAATACTCCAAGATATGTTATAAAACTAACAAATGCTTCTAAACATGATATTCTAAATGCTATGCAAATGCTGAAATATTATCAAAAGCTCTCAAATTCTCTCCAAATGCCTATAATAAGGATGCTTTGCTCTTGGAATTCTTGGATCCCAAACACAAAGAAAATGGCTTGTATTTATAGCAATTTCCCAAGGGTAAGGGGTAGAGTGAGTTGATCATGATCAAGCTTTGGTTGAGTAAAAATATTTGAGGTGTTTTTCAAATGGAGGGAAAGTTGGTTATCCTCAAAGATATTAGGAATTATATAATTCAATCATTTAATTAATTTATCCATGTAAGGGTGAATGGGTTGGATTTGATCTTTTTGATTTAAACTATACAATTAATTGATTAAAATCAATTGCATAATTTGATTAATCCCTTTTAGGCTTGAATTTAATTATTTGATTTCATGATTATTTAATCCTTTGATTTAATATAATTTTGTCCACTTTGTTTGATAAATGTCCATTTGATTTGATCCATTTTAATGCATTGAGATGAGATTTGAGGCATTTGGCTGAGATTTACAATTTTGAATGCTTAATATACACTTGGTCAATTTTAGGTGTCTACGCTATTTACTAATTTCCATTTTTCTAGGAAATATGAGTTTTTATAATTCAAAATTCTCTCCTATTAATTAGCCTCTATTTGTCATAGTTTATGACACTTTCTTCTTTTCCTTTGTCATAATTTGTCATACTTTATGACAAATTTCCCTTTCCTTCTCCACACTAATTTTCCCAATTCGATCTTTTACAATTTGTCATAATGTGTCATAATATGACTCTTTTACAATTTCACTTCTCAATTATGACAATTTTCCAATTTGCACACCTAATTGCCATTTCTACATTTTGGTCTCTCCTTTCATAAATTGAGATCAATTCTCTCAATCAATTTAACCGTCACATTTACAATCTTCTCACCATCATAATATTACTTTTATTTCATATTTTGAGTGCATTTGTCAATATGGGAGCTACATATCATGTTTTTGAGAAGAAATAAAGAGCACAATTGTCAAATTGAGGGAGTTTTGTTTATATTTTGCATATCTTTTATCTCAATTTATTTTGTGTTTGGATAGGTTGATTGTGCATTCTTTAGATTTTTATGATTCCTCATGTGTACATGTTTTCCTCATTTTCATGTCCTACAATCATATCTTTCATGTTAACCATTTCGAATGTGTTTACCCTCAAGGGATATCTCCAAAAGAAACCCAAGTTAATCCAAATCTTGATACAAACACCTCCCATACTTCAACAATCCTAGATCCTAAGCCATCATGTGCTTCAATCCCTATTAATCCCACTCAAAATAACCCCCATCATGCTAAGATATTGAGTCCTTTCAAGAAATCCCCATGCATATATCCTATCCCTTCCGTAGAAGTGGCTTCATGTCAAGAGGATAATCAAACAAAGGAAGAAACAAGTCCTAACATAAATAAAGATCAATAAACCATCCAATATCCTCTAACATATGAGAAAGAATCTATATCTCTAGCATCCTATGATGACCCACTCATACCCTTTCAATTATTGCAAGATTATACCATTCCACCTCAAGAGCAATGTGTCCCTCACCCTCCTATACCTAATCCACCTCCCAAGAAAGATCATGATATTCCTTCCATCACTACCAACGATACCCCTTCCACTATTTCTAATGAGCCTATTGAAAAGAAAGATCACAAAATCCCTTCCACATTGTCCTATGGTCTTCTTTCATGTCAAGATCAAATTATCCCACCATATCCTAATCATAATTCTCCATGTTTGCCTCAAGAAACCATCATTTTCCCTAATTCCCCTCATGTTAATATTTTTTCTTATGTTCCCATTGTTCCTATAAGATATATTGAGAAACCCCTTGATTTGAAGATAAATATTAAAGATCATGGCTTTGCATACATGAATCAAACTCAAGATGTTGGTATCCCTCATAATTCCTACATTATCCCCATCTAAATCCAAACACACACCTCCCTCATCCTACAAATCCATTTTAGGTCCCTGTGTCGCAAAACTAAATCCTTAAAACCTTCCATCTATTTTGGGATCTTATATTCCTCTGTTAACTATACCCAACTGTTCTAGCTCACTATCCACCTACCCTATCAATAACCAAGGTCAACAAAGGCATACATACATGATAAATTTCCAATCACCTATCCATATGAACCCTCCATATCGTTCATATCCATCCATAAACCTTAAAACCTTTGGAATCAACTTGGATGTCAAACATACAAATAAAAAATCCAAGAATCCGCAAGCATTCAAAAATCAATGTTTCCAATCTAATTGACATGTGAATACAAAGAAAAAAGAAAAATCCAAAAGACCACAAAGGTACACCAAGGAAAAATAAGAATCAAAGTTAATGCAGGTTCCTAAATCCCTCATTGAAACAATGTGTTCTAAAGAATCACAAAGGAAAGAAAAATCAAAGACTGTGGATTCCCAAGTCTCTCTTACAAGAATTGCACACAAAAGAAAAATCAAAGTTGACTTTCAAGATTCCAAAGGCTTCCACTACACTGCCATCCAAAAAATTTCCATCTTCCAAGTCTATTTTGGGCCCCTATGTCCAAAAAATCATCACCTTTTCCATATATTTTGGGTCATTGTGTCCCAAAATATACATTCTTTCCTCCATCAAAATATCAAGCTTCCCAATCCAATTTTCCTCCATCATTCCACCACCCTTCAAAGTTTGTGTCGATGTTGATCTTTTTGACACTTTCACCTACCCCTACATGAACCTTTCAATATCCCATCCATTATCCAATACCTACTTTCCATCTTTCCACCCCCCTTATCCAATCTGTAGCATAAAACCTTAACCTCCATCTACCTTTATCCTCCATATCCTACCCTTAACATCAACTTACCAACATCTTTGAGCATACCATTGATTTTCATGGTCTATGATAGAGTATCTTTCAAAGGGGTATCATCTAGAGAACAAGATGTCTAAATTCATCCATTTCCTATCACACATTCACTATCTTCCAAAAATAAAAATAAAAGTAACGACAAAAAATTCATCCTATGGTGAAAACCACTTATTGTGGAACCTTGGGTATGTACCATTATAAAAACCTAAAAAATAGGCCCTACTTGTAATCCATCCTCGTTCACTCACAATTGGGGGAAGTTACATCCATTATACCTTATCCATCATATCCTCCATTATCCATCAATGTCCTTCATCTTTCATTTTCTACAATTTATCCTATCTATGTCCATATTACCTTTTTCACCTTTATCTTGACATGGTTGAGCATCTCCATGAGCCTCATGTATCCTATCCATTTATCCTTATCTTTTTCCTTCAACCAATATCCATTATCCTATCCATCAACTTACCTATCTTCTTGTTTTATCCATGCTACGTTATCATGATCATTCTTATCCTAACCATTCCTAAGCATTCCCATATCCATCCTCCATGTCTTCCATCACCCTTTATTATTATTAAGCTTCATCCTACCCATATATACCCCTTGATCTTGATAAAAAATAAAGACATATAATAAAAAATCTATTCTTAAAAGCCTCTTGACATGTCCACTCCTTTGGATGACACATGCCTTTCATTGCATCATGTCATTACCCTATATGTTATCTGAAACCACATCAATAGGCTACAAAACCATATCTATTTTCCCTTAGCTTGGGTAATCTTAATGAGACAATCATGAGGGTCACATTGCACACTGCCTCCATCATTTTCCTATCCATTCTAGTCCATATGTTCATTCATCCACTCGTAATTCCCTATTCTTTTTCTATACATTAGGGGCAAGCAAATATGATCTTGGTTAAAATTTGTAAAAATCCCAAAAAAATCATAAAATGTCTAAAGATCCAAAAAAATCATAAAAATCCAAAAAAAATCACAACATCAAAAACTTCAATAAAATAAACAGATAAGAAAATAATCTGAAACAACGTATTGGAACACAAGAATCAAAACATTAGATAGTGAAACCATAAGATCATAACATCAATCACATCCCAAATGAACAAACATAAAATCAAAATAAAACTCAAACAATGATTGGATGATATTTTTTGTATTGTTTTTTGATTGCACTAGCTTTCATGATTATTAGTTGTATCTTGGTTTTTTATTATTGTCATGTCTCCTGAGTGCCTACATGATGTCTCGAATAAAGGAGCAAGGAAAAAGCATGATATTTCTTTTCTATTTGTGAAGAGACTCTTATTATTGTGCAAACTTGTCCAAGTATATGAGTGACAAAGGTGTTGGATGATATCAGTTTTGGGTACTGAGCATGCTGTTGATATTTATGTTTTGTCACTGATGTCAACATATGTTTCTGTGAAGAGGAAAGACTGGTTACTTGACTAAACAAGTGTACGAACAATGTACAGATGTTTCAAAATGATTTAATTTGGTTATATGAAGAAGGATGTGTGTTGACCTTATTCCTAAGGTTGCTTGGCTTTATGTTACATATTGAGGTTGTTATAGTTGTTTTGGTGAAGACTGGTTTCTGGACTATAACTGTGATGCTTGACAGAGTAGGTCTCTATGTGTTGGGTATATCATACTGTCAAAGATATGTCAGGTGATGCAAGCTTACTAAGTGATAGAGCACATATTGTGGAATATTGGGTTGTGTTTGATTTGTGTGAGCATTCTGGTGAGGTCAGTTGTGGCGTGTATTCTGGAGGAGACCTATTTGTTGGCCGACTTCAAACATGTAGCATGTAATATGAATTATGAATGTGGATTGTGGATGTGGGAACATAACTGATGGATTGTAAATGATGTTTACTTGTTATAGGTATCATTTGTATCTTATCAAGGGGTTATATAATTATTTTTATATTGGAAAGCCTTAATTGGCCGACATAATTAATTATTTGTGTATTAGGAAAGCTTAATTGGCCAACCTAATGAATTATTGTAATAGGGTATATATGGGTGATATTTTCTTTTGGAAAGATGTGGTAGTGAAAGAGATTAAAAAGGAAGAGAAGTGAAAGATGCAAGGCTTGTTTGCTGCTGGATGTAGAGTAGAGTGTTGTGACAAGAGTACTTCATTGGAACTGACCAAGCAAAGATAGTTGCTATCAGACAATTCACTGGATTGTATATTCCTATATACACTTGTTAAAATTGTGAATCCTTGAGGGTGACTTTAACCTTCTTTGGGCAGTGTGCCTAGGTAGTGAGCCTACTACTTTTGTTGACTCCTAACAGGGTCTGTCTCCTAACAGGGGCTGTGTACTATAATGTTGTAATAAGCTCCTAATAGGAATAAATATCTTAATAGGGATACTATACTCTCAGTACATTATTTGTGGGTGCTAATTCCCACTGGGGTTTTACCTTTAAAAAGGTTTCCTTGACAACAAGTATTGTGTTATTGTGTTGTTATTTACCGTGTTATCATTTGCATTGCATTTTTGGTTTATAAAGTTTAAATTTTAATAATCTATATCACAACTGATTCACCCCCCTCTCAATTGTCTTGTGGATTTTTATTCCTAACAATTGGTATTAGAGCTACTGGTCCTTACAAATAAATCTTTAACAACTTGAGGTGATCCTGAAGATGAGTTACTACAGGAAGGATAGTCCACAACTTGATCCTGAAAACTTTGACAGTTGGAAGAACAAGATGAGAACACATTTGCTATGTTTGGGACTTGACTACTGTATGACCACAATGAATAATGAAAAGATAGAGACTGAGGATGAACTGGAGAAGGCTACTAAAGATGAAAAGAAGTTATTTTCATGTAATATGGTTGCAAGGGAATCATTGATCAATGCACTTTCTAAAGGTGAATTCATAGAAGTAAAAGACTTGGATTCTTCACATGAGATCTGGGCAAGATTGGAAGCACTATATGTAGGAGACAAATTTAGAAAATAGGAAAAGCTACAGAACTGGAAGACAAAGATGGAATCGCTAAAGATGAGAATATTAGGGCATATGAACACAGAATTACTGAAGTGGTTACTGGCATTATAAACTATGGAGGTACTTACAGTGAGGAAGAAGTGATTGCAAAGATAATCAGATCTTTGACACCTGCTTATAGAACCAAAGTACAATCTATAGAGGAGATTATACCTTTGACACCGAACTTCACTAGAGAGATGTTTATTGGAATGATAACTAATTTTGAGGCTGCAGAATTAGGAGATACTTTACCTAAATTTGAGTCACCATTCAAGGCAATCATGCATAAGAACAAAAATACCTTATCAGGAATTGCGAGCACAAGCTATGGTGACCTAAGGGAAGAGCTTGGATACTATGCTGAGGAATAGGAACAAATACAGGAGGAAGAAAGAAAAATATATGAAGTGGTAGCAATGATTGCTAGAAGAGATAAGAGAGGTAAGGGTAAATTTAAAGGAAAATTACCTTTGAAATGTTTTTCATGTAACAAGATTGGTCGTTTTGCATCTATATTTCCTAAAAGGGTTCCTAAGTATAAACCTAAGTTTTACGAATCAAAGTATCCTAAAGAAAAGGAATGTTATTATGCTAGTGAGGGTATTTCTGACAATGATGGTGACTATGATGAAATAGTATTTATTTCTATAAAGGATGATGAACCTATACATGAAGAAAAAGTCTTAGTATCTTGTGTTGAAAATAAATTTGAATGGGTTATAGACAGTGGTTGTTCACATCATATGACTAGAGATAAAAACAAATTTGTGAGTTTGAAAATATATGATGGTGGTGTTGTTAGATTTGGTGACAATACTCCTAAAATTATAATTGGAGTAGGATCTATTTATCTGGATGGAAAGACAAATACTGACAATGTATTACCTGTTGATGGACTTAAGCATAATTTGTTCAGTGTTGCACAGTTAGTTGACAAAGGTTATCAATTAAAATTCATTACTAGGAAATTCTCTATCAGAAGTAAATCAGGAGATTTGATCACATCTGGTACTAAATCTAGAGGTAATGTATTTGAATTGAATACATCTAAAACTACTTGTTTTATTGTGAAGGTTGATGATAGTTGGTCGTGGCATAGAAGATTTTTTCATGTTAAATTTGATAACATTGTGAAGGCAAGTATGAATAATGCTATAAGAGATCTACCTAAGATTGTAAAGCCATCTAACACTATGTGTAGAGAGTGTGTTATTGGGAAGTAGACCAGAAGTAATTTTAAAAGAAAATCTTATTCAACAAAAGGAAAGTTGGATCTGGTGCATACAGATCTATGTGGTCCTACAGGGAACAAGATCATATTACAGTGAAAGGTACTTTATAATTTTTGTTGATGACTTTTCTAGAATGATGTGGGTTACATATTTGAGAGAGAAATTTGAAGCATTTGAAAAATTCAATTTATTTAAAGCAAAAGTTGATAATGAATCTAGTTTGAAGATAAAATGTTTGAGATCATACAGAGGTGGAGAGTTTACATCAGACTTATTTAATACATACTATGAAGAACATGGAATATACAGACAGACATTAGCTCCTAGGACTCTACAAAAAAATGGGATAGCAGAGTGAAGAAATAGAACTATATTAGATGCTACAAGGACTATGTTTCTGGAAGGAAATGTGTCACATGTTCATTGGAGAGAAGTAGTTGGCACTGTTGTGTACACCTTAAACAAAATTCAGATCAGAGAAGGTATAGGTAAGACTCATTATGAATTATGGTTTGATCATACACCTACTGTAAAATATTTTGGAATATTTGGAAGTAAATGTTATATAAAAAGAGATGATGAGATAGGGAAGTTTGATGCTAGAAGTGATGAAGGAATTTTTCTTGGTTATCCGACTAAGAGTAAAGCATATAAATATTTCAGTCTGAGATTGAGGAATTTGATTGAAAGTGCCAATGTGAGGATAGATGAAAAGTTTCAGATTTGGGAAAGAATGTAAGATTGTGGTCAGATTACAGAGATGAAAGAGGGCACTTCTGAACCTGAAGAACCTTTGATGATTGAAAATGAAATTGAAGGTGAAGTGACTGAAGTTACTGAGACTCCAAAGACTTCGAGGTATGTTAAGAAGAACCATCCTAAAGATCAAATTATTGGTAATGCAAATAAAGGTATGATGATTAGATATAAAATTAGAGATGAAATTTGTTTGATTTCTCAAGTTGAGCTGAAGACTACTGATGAAGCATCTAGAGATGAATCTTGGACTAAAGCTATGGAAGAAGAAATTGAACAGATAAATAAAAACAATACTTGGGGATTGGTTCTAAGGCCTAAGAACAAAAATGTGATAGGTACAAAATGGGTTTTTAGAAATAAGATGGATGAGGAAGGAATAGTGGTAAGAAACAAGGCTAGACTGGTATGTAAAGGCTACTCACAACAAGAAGGCATAGAATATGAAGAAAAAATTTCTCATGTTGCAAGGTTGGAAGCTATGAGATTATTTCTTGCTTATGCTGCACATAAAGACTTTAAAGTATATCATATAGATGTGAAATCAACATTCTTGAACGGTGATCTGGAAGAAGAAGTTTATGTTGAGTAACCTGATGGATTTCATTTTACAGAGAATGAAAACATGGTTTTTAAGCTAAAGAAATCACTATATGGATTGAAACAAGCACCTAGAGCATGGTATGCAAGACTAGACAAGTATCTACTTCATCTTGGTTTCAGAAAAGGTAATGCAGAAAATAATTTATATTTAAGAACTGATGAAGATGGAATCTTAATCATATAAGTTTTTGTTGATGATATCATTTTTGGAGGCAATGCTAAGATGATTAAGAAGTTCTCTAAAGAAATGGAAAATGAATTTGAGATGTCAACGATTGGTGAAATGAATTTTTTTCTTGGTTTGCAAATTAATTAGAGTAAGAATGGAATTTTTATATCTCAGACCAAATATCTTAAGGAAATGTTGAAGAAGTTTGGAATGGAAGATTTTAAGCTTGTTGGAACACCTATGGTGACTGGACATAAATTGACTAGTAATGATGAGACTCAAAGTGTAGTTCACACAAAGTATAGATCTATGCTTGGTGGTCTACAATATCTAACTCACGCTAGACTAGATATTACCAATGCATTTGGTATTGTGGAAAGGTATCAAGCAGATCCTAAAGAAACATATCTTGCTTCCGTGAAAAGAATTTTCAGATATTTGAAAGGACCAACAAAATATGGATTATGGTATGAAAAATCAGATGATTTTGTTTTACAGGCTTATACTAATGCTGATTGGGAAGGTAATGTGGATGACATAAAGAGTGCTATTGGTGGTGAATTTATCCTTGGGAAAAGGTTGGTTTCTTGGTTGAGAAAGAAGAAGAACTGTATTGCTCAATCTACTGCTGAATCAAAATATGTTGTTGCTGCAATAAATTGCACACGAGTTGTTTGGATGAAACAAATGCTGAAGGACATTGAAATAATTTTTGAAGAACCAGTGGTTATCCATTGTCATAACACCAGCACAATGAATATGTCAAAGAATCCTTTAATGCATTAAAATACTAAACATATTTCTATTAAGTATCATTTCTTGAGGGAGAAGATAGCAGAGAAATAGATTAAACTAGAATATATTAGCACAAAGGAAAAAATAGTAGATATATTTACAAAACCTTTGCCAAAAGATGCTTTTGAGTATCTTAGAAGCATGCATGGGGTCAAATCCCCTCCTTGTGATAATTAATTGATGTTAGTATGCATCATTCTAGTGGTTTTTAGAGCTATATCATTTTCTAGACTTGATGTATGGATCTACTCCTCAGGGGGAGAAATCGAATGAACACTAGAGCACATTTGGGTGATCTTGCACCTGGCTGTTGGACATGAAGATTTGAAAAAGATACAAAAGATTACATATGAGTCATGGCACCCTTTTCCATTTCTTCCAAAGGGGAAAGGAATCTATGTAAAAATCCCTACTATTTTGGGGAGATTTGTGTTGAGGATATTGAGAAGATTGTATTGAGAGGAGAAAGTATTTTTGAGTTGATTTTGGGTTGATGGATTTTACCATATGTTGCCATCAATGCCAAAGGGGGAGATTTTTGGATGATATAATTTTTGGGTACTGATCATGCTGTTGATATTCATATTTTGTCACTAATGTCAACATATGTTTCTAGAAAGAGGACATACTGGTTACTTGACCGACAGAAGTGTACGGACACTGTATGGATGTTTAAGAATGATAGAAGTTGGTTATATGAAGAAGGATGTGTATTGACCTTATTCCTAAGGTTTCTTGGCTTTATGTTATATATTGAGGCTATTACAAATGTTTTGGTGAATACTGGTTTCTGGACCGTAACTATGATTCTTGACAGAGCAGGTCTTTGTGTTTTGGGTATATCTTACTAGTGAAGATATTTGAGGTGATGTGAGCTTACTAAGTGATAGAGGACATATTGTGGAATATTGGTTGTGTTCAATTGGTGTGATAATTTTGGTGACATCAGATGTGGCATGTATTTTGGAGGAGACCTATTTATTGGCCGACTTGAGACATGTAGCGAGTAATATAAATTATGAGCATGGATTGCAGATCTGGGAACATAACTGATGGATTGTAAATGATGTTTACTTTTTATAGGTACTGTGTGTATCTTAGAAAGGGGTTATATAATTATTTGTATATTGGGAAGCCTTAATTAGTCAACCTAATCAATTATTTGTGTATTAGGAAAGCTTAATTGGCTGACCTAATGAATATTTGTAATACCTGGTATATGAGCGATCTTTTATATTTGAAAGATGTGGTAGTGAAATAGATTTAAAAGGAAGAGGAGTGAAAGCTGCAAGGCTTGTTTGTCATTGGATGTAGAGCAGAGTTTTGTGACAAGAATACTTCATTGGAACTGACCAAGAAAAGACAGTTACTATCAGACAGTTCACTAGATTGTATATTCCTATATACACTTGTTCGGATTGTGAATCCTTGAGGGTGGCTTTAAGCTTCTTTGGGAAGTGAGCCTACTACTTTGCTTGACTCCTGACAAGGTCTGTATCGTAACAGGGACTATGTACTTTAATGTTGTAATAAGCTCGTAGCAGGGCTAAATCAATAGGGATACTATACTCTCAGTACATTATTTGTGGGTGTTAATTCCCACCGGGGTTTTACCTTTAACATGGTTTCCTCGACAACAAGTATTGTGTTATTGTGTTGGCATTTACTGTGTTATCATTTTTATTGCAATTTTGGTTTATAAAGTTTAAAGTTGAATAATCTATATCAAAACTGATTTACCCCCCTCTCAGTTGTCTTGTGGACTATTATTCCTAAGAAAAGGATCATCGCGGACATCATGAAAAATTATCCAAGGGTATGGGTGATAAAGGACCATTGCAGATATCATAAGTTGTGCAAACAAAGGATTAAATCTTATTTGTTTTACAAAGCTCAATGATGATAAAAAGAATAAAAAAATATTCATAAATAGATGACAATAGTCCCTTTGCATTATATTTATCTTGCATTCATGTTAAATTTAGATCTTTTTATCTAGTGGATTTTTCAAGGCTAGGAACCTTATCATTAATTATCTTTCTTGTGATCGGGGAAATAATTATCAAGTGTCTAATCGAGTTTCTATATACATCAATGATCTAAATCCAAAATAATATAATAAATGCACCCATAGATGGACCTACGCTAACCCCAAAAATATATTGGTCTATCAGAAATCAAGTTCTATGAACCAACAATCAATCATTGTACCAACTTGTTTTGTGTTAGCATCAATCAATTTAATCAATCAATCCAAACAACTCATCCAAACAACTCATTAATTATCTTTTTTGTGATCGGGGAAACAATTATCATGTGTCTAATCAAGTATCTATATACATCAATGATCTAAATCCCAAATAATCTAATAAATGCACCCATATATGGCCCTATGCTAACCCCCAAAATCTATTAGTCTATTAGATATCAAGTTCTATGATCCAACAATCATTCATTGTACCAACTTGTCTTGTGTTAGGATCAATCAATTTAATAAATCAATCCAAACAACTCATTTGAGATTTAAATCAATCTTATTGAGTGCCTATCATTGAATTTCATCTATCACGAGCTCAAAAATCAACTTATCTCCACTTAATCACTAACGTAATGTCAATCATCAAATAATTCCCTTATAATCTATCAAGAGATCCATCTCATCACACTTTTTCTGATCAATCTATCAAGGGGGTGTATCATATCCATCATCATCTTTGTCAGGTTATCTTTGGGGCATCCATTCGATATCAAAAGCATATTAGGGTTCGGGGCCTAAATCAACTTAAATATTTTCTAAACAAGGCCATTAAAAATTCAATCAGAAGAAAAAAGAAAAGCAAATTATTCTTTGAACCAATGCGTTGGTTGCACGTTGATTCAAAGAGAGGGAAAATGTATACACTTGAAATAGGTGAAATTCTGTTGGTGTAATTAAATATTCTTAATTACCCTTTACTTAAGCTTACTTAGGATAATGTCTTCATAATAGTTTTCATTGTATACACCTAGGAGTTTTCATCTTATTTTAGCACATGGTGTAGGATAATTCCACTTTAGGTGGTAGTTGTTATCTCATCCCACTTTATGTGTTAAATCCACCTTTAGTGCTCTTATCACATTATTATCCTCTTATTTTTGCACATACTTTATTGTATAATAGAGAATGATCCACCTTTGGTAGACATGTGATTCCACCTAGTGTGGTTTACAGGTTATCTCTTTGATATCTCATAGTTATCATGCATTGCCTATATATT
The DNA here is from genome assembly GCA_018584345.1 of Thuja plicata. Taxonomy (NCBI): domain Eukaryota; kingdom Viridiplantae; phylum Streptophyta; class Pinopsida; order Cupressales; family Cupressaceae; genus Thuja; species Thuja plicata. The sequence goes on along the minus strand of MU226343.1, from coordinate 567,456 downwards.
CAAGAATATCTATATTGTATTCAATGGGGATTTATTATATTATTGATTATCATTGAATCCAATCAATTGAGGGTCATATCATTTTCCTATCTCTCTTATATTATTCTTTGAGATTCTAGATCTTGGCATATTCTTTCATTGCATTAGCCAAATTCTTACACGTTTCAAATCCTGGATGCAAAATTATTACAAATTCAAACATTAATCAAATTTAAGAAATTTAATTAATAAAATCAAATTTATTCAATTATATAGATGAATTAAATATTTGACTATATAGTTCACCTGAATTAATTAAATCTTCATCAATTAATTAACTCTCCATTCACAAATCAATTCCAACCCACTCACTCATAAAATACCATATCTCACATGGATAAAGTAGTTAATACTTTTGAATTAATTAAATCCTAATATCTCTCACCTACCACTACATGACAAAAATCAAATCAACCAATGAGAGTGGTGCAGGAGCACCTAGAGCATAAGGGTCACCATGAATCCTTTATGAAGATCCAAGGAGAGATGAAGACAAGGGAGGCCTAAAAGATCTTAAATCTATGTAATTTGGCCAATAGAGCCACAAAATATAATGAAATGCACTAAAAGTGCCAAAAAGATGTAATGTTGCCATGTGGGCAAAATAAGGCCTAAAGGACTAATGTAAGGGTTTGAAGGGTAGAAGTAGGGATTTAATTATGTTCTAAGTTTATAAGGTCTAAGAAGGACCATTTGATGTAATTGAACAATATACAAATGTTAAAAATCCAAACTACATGTAAGTT
>MU226343.1:545737-565573 GCA_018584345.1 Thuja plicata | reverse complement strand
TATTTTGTGGCTCTATTGGCCAAATTACATAGATTTAAGATCTTTTAGGCCTCCCTTGTCTTCATCTCTCCTTGGATCTTCATAAAGGATTCATGGTGACCCTTATGCTCTAGGTGCTCCTGCACCAGAGAGATCATCTTTAAGCTCACATGGACCTCTAATAGCCTTTTCTATCTTAGCCACTCAATCTCAACATCAAATCTTGAACACTCATCCCTCAACCACTTGACTTGACCATGGCTGAACATAACTCACCCCAAGGCCTTGGGAAATCCTATAAATAACTTAAGCATTCTTAGTGCAAATGATCCACTTACATCCACATTCATCGAAGGCATAAACATAACGTTGGTTTGAGCAATTCATATTCAATTGTGCATTGTGATTCATAAATTGCACAAGACAATTGAGAGGGGGGGGGGGTGAATCAGTTGTAATCTAGATTATTAAAATTTATACTTTATAAACCAACTCTGCAAATGTAAATGATAACAAAGTAATAGCCAACTCCATAGCACAATATTTGTTGTTGAGGAAACACGGTTAAAGGTAAAACCCCGGTGGGAATTAACACCCATAAATAATTTACTGAGAGTATAGTATACCTGTTAAAATATATTAGTTGTGTTAGGAGCTTGTTACAACATTACAGTACACAATCCCTGTTAGGAGACAGAACCTATTAGGATTCAAAGAAAATAGTAGGCTCACTGCTAAGGCACACTTCTCAAAGAAGGTTAAAGCCGCCCTCAAGGATTCACAATCTAAATCAAGTGTATAAAGAAAATACACATTCCAGTGAACTATCTGATAGAAACTGTCTTTGCTTGGTCAGTTCCAATGATGTATCAACTCTACTTTGCATCCAGTAGTCAAAAAGCTTCACAACTTCCACACTTCTCTCTCTTTTCTCTATCACACTTCTTCACAAGAATTTATCTTTCACATATACCCTCTTACAATAATTCATTAGGTCAGCCAGTTAAGCTTTCCTAATACATAATTAAGTAGGTTAGCCAATTAAGGCTTTCCATCATACAAGTAATTACGTGGCACCTTGCTAAGAGACACACAGTATCTATAACAAGTATTCAACATTTACAATTCATTACATATACTTCCAGATCCACAATTCATTCTCACAATTAATTTCACACGCTACATGTCTGAAGTCAGCCAGGAAATAGGTCTTCTCCAAAATACATGCCATAGCTGATGTCATCAGTATCCAATCAACAATCAAACTCAACCCATTACTCTATGATATGTCAGTTTTCCATTAGTAAGCTCGCAATTTCTAAAATATCTTCACCAGAAAAATATACCCGAAACATAGAGACCTGCTCTGTCCAGAATCAGAGTTACAGTCTAGAAAACCAGTCTTCACTAAATCAACTGTAACATCCATTGTAGGTAAGATAAATTCAAGCGACCTTAGGGATAAGGTCAACACACATCCTTCTGCATAAGTCCAACTTTGATCATTCTAAATTATCCATACAGTGTTTGTACACTCCATCTAGTTAAGTAGCCAGTCTGTCTTCTTCATAGAAATATATGTTGACATCAGTGACAAAACATGAATATCAATAACATGATCAGTAAGCAAAACTGATATCATCCAACAAAACCAGTATTATGTCTTTTCTTTGATGGTAGTGGATGCACAAACTAGAATTATACAATTACTCTATATGAAGGTGGATCCTTTTACTCTAATTATTCATCATATTTATAGGATTTCCCAAGGTGTAGGGGGTGAATTAGATTAACCATGATCAAGATGTGAGTTGAGGTTAATTTTGATGATGTTACCCCTTTGAGTGGACATTATTCTCCCTTAAGATTGAATGGTCAAGCTAGAAAAACCTTTTGGTGATCCATGTGCACTCATTCCTCCTTTCTTACTAGTTCAATTGTTTTTCATCATGTAGTGGTATGTGAGAGTTTTTAGGAGGGTTTAATTCAAATGAATTAATTAAATTAGCCATGCATGATTTATGAATGTATTGGATTTAATTAATTGAAGAAATATATAATTAAATGGTTAATTGAATGACATAATTAATTGATTTTGACTTGATTAATCTGAATGGATTAAATTTATTTGTGTTCACTTTTTGGCCATTTTAGGCGTATACATGCTTATAAGCCCTAAATTTGTGCATATGTTGAACAATGACACATATGATATGTCTGGTGGTGCATATTTTGATTTTGTGCATGTGAGAGTTGAAGGGGTGAATTTGATAGCAAACTATTCTTCTAATAAGATGTTATGAAAATGATAAGGTCATGTGTATACAATAGATATACATAGTAGTTAAGTGTAACTGCAAATTGATAAAATTAGTGAGTGTATCCAAGTTGATAGTTGATTAAGTTATTTGGGGTTGATTAGCAATGACTAGGTGAATGCAGTGTTTGATTGGTTTGTAGGTTGATGCATTGATATTGATGTCAAGGGAGTAATATCCTCTGACGCATTTTAGATGAGTTGATCTATCAAATGTTAAGCTAGGAGTGCTAGTATGAACAAGATTGTGGTATGCAATGTTCATGCCTAAGCTTTGGGAAAACCTAGGGTTGCTGTGTGCATTAGCAGAGCGATGACATAATGAGCATTATTTATTTCATTTACCAACAAGGGAGATGTCTATTACTCTAGAGGATGTCTATAGAATATTGTGATTTTCAATTATGGGTGTGCTAGTATAGTATGATTAGAGAAGAGACGAGGTTACTATACATCAGAACTTTGATGATGATGATGAGGACATAGTGATAAGGTCGAGGGAGAAGATTTGGGTCAAAATGAACACATACAAATCACCGTTACCTATGGTTCTAGGAGGTGTGATTGAGGACTTCATATGTCCTAATAGGAAGTCACATTGGTTACTATCTATCTATGGTAAGACACTAGAGAGGATGGTGCTGGATATGACTCAATTTGCATAGGATCACTATTTGTTAGCCCACTTATACCATGATTTGCATCAAGTGGTGTATTTTAGGAGTGAAAGATTGTCAATAGGGGTAACATTACTTCATGTGTGGTATTGGGAGTACATTATAGTACTCTAGATAGTACATTTTAGGTTCAACACAATAGGACAACCATATGTTCATTTGTATGGTTTTATCACATACATTCCCAAGATACACAAGATGGAGTACTTGGAGACATATGTTAGATGAGGTGGATTCACGGAATGGAACCCATACTTGGATTGTGAAGACTGGGAGGAGGATTTTTAGGTCTTACCATATTATTTTTAGACTAGGTGCTTGATAGGGAGGATATCTTATGTGAATGAGAGGTATCTCCTGAATAGGGTTATGAGATAGTTTGGATGGATATAGGGTATTGCCCCATGGTTTGGGAGAGTTTGCATGGGCTAGATAGATGAGGCAAGAGTGGGAACCCACCTTTTCATATGAGGTAGAAGTAGTAGACTTAAAAACACTATTCCTAACTCCATGGGGTATGAGGAGGGACATAGAAGATGCATGCATGACTCTAGAGTATGCATAGTGGTTTGCAACACATTCATTTCCCAAGCTGGAAGCATTAGGGGAGTTGCATCCCAAGCTTATTAGGAATTAAAAATATCAAACCTACAAAAAAAATAGTCACCAAAGTATTTGGTCATCACTTAGTCATCAAACAAATAGAATTGCAAGTTGAGACACATCAACTTCTTTAATGCCTAGATATGAACCATTTTGTCAAATATTGGGCCATTGAAAAACATTAGAATTAAATACCATGGGGTACATAGATGAGATATTGAAACATCAAAGGGGGGATGATGCCAAAAAAGGGTGACATCAACATGGAAAAGGATCACTTGAGATACATGATGTCACTAGAGGAAAGGAATAGTTTTGCTGTTTTGAGGACAGATAAAAAGGAATGTCAAGAAATAATGGCCAAAACTATGAAAGATAAAAATAATTTTAGAATGCACCAAGAGAAGTGTTGGGGAATAAAATGTTTGGGGAAGGAAATGTTAGGATGATAAGTCTAACAAGGATGAAGGGATGAATAAGTTTGACAATACAAGGTTTAGGGTGTCCAAGAATTAAGGAGTCAATGAAATGGATACCAAGGGATGGTTGGATGTGGAAGTCTACAAGTTTAACAAATAAAGATATTAGGATTTAGAATTCTTTCAAGCTTCAAAAATAAAAAATGAAAATGAATGGTAAGAAAGAAAGGAAAACCCCTACAACTTGAAAAGTAAACAAATGACATTTAGCTAACTTCATATCTTTATACCTCAGTGATTAGGGGACCTAAAAAAACTCTATGAATATAAATAAAACCATAAATTAAAATTTTAAAAATATTGAAACTTATCCACTTTCATAAGGTTCATAGGTGAGGTTTCAAGAGAAATAGGAAAACCATGTACAAATGAACATCTAAAAAGCCCAAAAAATCAACATTTAGCCATATTTTAGCTTTTAAAATGGCTATTTACTGAAATGTGAAAGAGAGATTAATAATCAAGCAAGATGGCCTAATAAAAAAAGATGGCTCATTTATAAATTCTCAAATTGGTTGTTAATAAATGGGTCATAAATGGCCAAGATAACACACGAAGACAATGGTAATCAAGAAAAAAAGGAGACATATATATTTAAATCCAATAGTGGCTTTGATTTAGGATGTGTGTCTCTTGTAAGTACAATGAGAATCCAAATATTTAGGAGTACACCAAAACATAGATAGAACATATATTGCGATTAAACCATATCTCATTATGACAAAAGGGTCATGAATATACTTGGTTACCCAAAAAAACAAATCTCAAAGGTAATAGCTTAGCCTATCAAGTAGAGAATGAATATGTAAGAAGCAATGTAAATCAAACCATCAAACTCATTAAACCAAATTCAAACCCTTTCATCATGATTCTTCCATGTCCTTCTCTTCTTTGTCTTTGTGATATGGGATCTCAAATTTGCATCTATTCAATGTATGATGCACAAAGAATCAAAGTTTGTGGTAAAAATAATAATGAGGAAGAAAAGTTCCTTTTATAGATTTCAAGATTTCAACAAACAGTTGGGATTAAGAGGCACTGATTAATAATGGATGGATACGATTAAAATCGATTGAACTGATTGAAGAGATAAGTGAGACTGATTGAAAGAGGACTAGCTAAAAGACAAAATAGATTGACAAGTTAACTGGATTGATTGACAGGTGACTGGATTAATTGGATAGATAATTGGATTGATTGGAAAGATAACTAGGTGTATGACATAATTGATGAAATGGATGACTCAATCAGACTGAACTGATTGGAAAGTTGAACTGATAAACAATGATAGTTAGGGACGTGGGACTAGAAGACTTAATTATTATTAAATAATTTAAGAATTATTTAATTATGCAAGGGGAGAAATAAATAAAATAACTATTTTATTTATTTTAGAAGAATCGGTTCTCTTTCAAAAGAGTAAATAATTAAATTTATAACTTATTTATTTTTAGATGAAGAAATTAATTAATTAATTAAAATGATTATTTAATTTTGGGTGAGAAGAGTGCAGGAGGTTATTCAATAAAATAATATAGATTACTTAATTAAAAATTGAGAGAAGGGATTGATTAAATAATAAATTTATTAAATTAATACTTAGAAGAAAAAAAGATAATTATATAATTAAAATTATGTAATTATAGGAAATGGAGGTAAATATTAAATTTGAAATTTGAATTTAGAGGAAAGACATAAGTTAATTAAATAATAAAGATTATATAATTGGGTGTTCCCACAAAATTGTGTCCCACTTTTGGCCAACTTTGATACTGAAGTGAACATTCTCAAAAAAAAACTTCACTTTCAGACACCTATTATCGTAAAAGCATTAAGAATTTGACGATGATGTAAACTAGTGAATTTTAGAATTTTGTTTCTAGTTTATAAATATTTTTTCTAAAAAAAATGGAATTTATTCGTATCCATTTTCCCTCTCCTTCAAAAATTGTTTTTGTGAAAAATAAGCATTTTTTCAGGAGTGACACTCACTTTGATCAACATAACATTTTTTTATAAAAGTGATAAGAACGTAATTATTTTGAATTTAGGTTTGTAAAACCAATATCTATAGAATCCATTTGGTTTCATTCAATTTGGTTGAATATTTTATAATTTATTGAGTTATGAAGTGACATTAACTATAATTTGGATATAGGTTCACTTGGATCGCTCTAACTCTATCTCTATATATCAAAATTCATTTATTCTTTTTTTGATAGAAAGGTAACATAAATACCTATTTCCTAGATAATTGTTTTCCCCTAATTTACTATTTTTCCAAAAGTGTCGAACAAATAAGTCGCTAAATGGTCAGAGAACCTATGTTTAGTAAAACTTAAAAAGAAAATATATAAAAATCACAATTATTGGAGAGCTTTCACTGAGTACTATCATCATGTATTTGGGTTTGTCAAATGAATTTATTTTATCCCACAAAAAGATAATGTCAAAGTGATTTTTTGTCAGCATTTTGATGGTTGTAAAGGAGAATCAATTATAGGTGTGAGTGAGGAGTAGAGAGATTATACCAAAGGGATTTTGATCCAAGAGGCTTTTATCTAACCATTTCAATTTACTCCTTCAAATGGGAGCACTCAAGGCTTAAATCATCATATTTTCTTAAAAATGTGTAATTTTAGCAAAAATCAGGATGTTCAAAAAAGTGGGACACACTATTGTGGGACCACCCAATTAATTAAGATAAAATTTACTAAAAATGTTGTTCACAGAAAATGGGATAATTTCAGGTGTCTACATTTTGTCCCTCTTTAAGACAATGCATTTTAAGTGTTGTTTCAAAGAATATATCATACAAAATTTGCCCCAGTATTCCCCAATGGGTAGGAGGTAACGAAAAGGTAATAGGGTGTCCCATAAAGAAATTGACAAAATATTCTGAGATGAGGCTCAATTTGTCAAAAAAGTGACCAAGAGCCCAAAAATGCGTTTAGATAAAAAAATGGGGTCAATAGGCATGAGTAATGGACTGTGGAAGATAAAAATGTGTGCGGCCAATATAAAAATAAGGGTGTGCATGTCCATCAAGGAAAGGAATTAGGTATAAATAGGGCCCATTTGGTCATTTTCAAGTTCATTTGCGCACTTGGAGCTTTGGATTTTGGAGCATTTGAGTGAGTTCATGGACCAATGGTGGGAATTTAGCAAGGCAATCCGAGGGGAGAATGTCAAGTCCTACCAGAGGCCAAATGGCATGTAATCTAGGGTAAGTACATTGTCCCTACCTTGCATTATTGTATTTATTTTACATGTGAAATTTCTAGGTCATATGATGGAGGCAGAGAAAGTGACACATATGCATTGTAAGCATCACATTTTCTAGTAACACTACACATGTGATATGCGACAAAAATTTTATAACTTGCACACATATGTTGGAAGAAGCGATACAAGTATATGATTTAGCAATGCATTTTCTATTAATATGATGTATGTGTTAGATTAAATGCATATGTCTGGTGAAATTTTTTTCTTTTGATGCGACATATATGCCTATTTCCATTAGTCGCATTTTCTTAAGTTGAAAAATATTTAATGTGATTCATTATGAGTATTTTCTTAATTGCTTTAGCTTGAATACTTGATTGCTTGGACTAAGTTATGGCTTGATATGAACTGATTAAGGAAAATTGCTTGTACTTATTACATGGGAGAGTAAGCATGACTGATTAGAGTTACATCACTAATTAGGTGTTGAGGAGCATGATATACTGTCCCTTGTATGATTATACTGAGTCACCTATATGCTCTTGAAAATAGGGGGCTCTTGATAAATTTTGTTGAGAGATGACATTCAAAGAGACATTCATTTCATTTCTTGACTGGAGAGTCCTATGTGACACTTGAGGATTTATGGTGGATACTTTGCATTCCTATTCATGGAGAGAGGGTAGTGTATGAGCTAAGGATAGGGATGGTGACACTATACATACTATTTGAGTGCATGCAGGTGATGTTAAGGATGGATGACTATTATGAGATAAGATGTGTGACATTTGAGGCTATGTATGATCGATTCTTTATGGTTTATGCCTTGTTGTGGTAGGGATCTTGGTATCATATAGGTGAGGACATGGATTCCCTGGAGGGTGGGGGGATTATTAAGGGGATATGAATGAAAATCACAATATATTATTGGGCCCTTATATTCTAGCTATCTTATATTATTGTTGGAAATAATGGGAAGTATGTACTGAGAGGGGAGGGGGGAATTAGTACCTCTAAATTATTTTGTTAATTAACCTTTAACCTTATGTATTCAAATCTTTTCTTTACCGATCATATCTATTATTCTTTCTTTATGCATGTGATATCAATTCATAATCTTAATTATATGTAGACATTCATAGAAAAATTCATGAAAGCAATAACACAAGATATGGTAATGCATAAAACCCCTGTTAAAAGGTAAAAACTGTTGTGGGGATGGCACCCACAAAAACTTCACTATCTATAGATTGGAAGGGGTCAATTAAGGCTTACAATGTGATCACTTATGATGATCTACTCTGTTAGGAGTATTATGTAGAGACTGGTTAAGGTCTACTATATTAAGAGCTTTAGCAACATTGTTTAGTGTGCACTCGGTTAAGAGATTTACAATAGGATTGTTAAATCCACCTTTCTCGAAAGGATTTCTTCTATTTGCTACACTTTTTATAATGTAGACAAAAATACTTATTGAACTTAGCGTATGCAATCTACAATTTTTGATTACAAATCCATTAAAGTTTACATGTACAAAGTATCACCTAATGTGATTGATTAACACCTCTGTTGCTCGGTAGCCTTGATTCTTGGTTCTTGATAACCAAATTCATCTTTTTTTGTTATGCTTCTTGAAACTCTAAGTATGATCCATAGATGTACTTTTTGGCTACATTCATCCTCTCATCCATCTCAAATGAATGATTACACATCTATTTATACAATAGATTTAACCTTTTTAGTTTCATGTATTACAAACTTAACTCTATGATCAAAGGTTTACAACTTGACCTTGATCTCCTAGTTTGCATGTTTTTAATTAGTTAGACTGAATAAAACAATTACAATTATGTTTCTTGTTCCTCAAGAAATGGTTTTAAAAAAAATCTAAACTCTAAATATAAAGCATAACTATTTTATCTGACATGGAAGTTAGATCCACTTTTCTTGGGATATAACTGACTTTCGGTGTCTGATGCTTGGTTTTCTCTGAAAATAGTTTGTCTATCTTTCGGTGTTCCTTTGTTGAACTATCATCCAGGTTCCCTTTCTCGGTTGGGTTCCTCTATTTCTTCTCTTTTGTTTTATAGTGTAACCTGCTTCTCAAGTTCCTCTATATCATCTTTGGGTTGCACTTTTGGTTTACACTATAAAACTTGTGTCGTCGGGTTTCTCTTTACTTAGCACTTTCAGTCTGAACTGAAACCTGTCTTTTGGTGTAGTGTAACCAATGGTTCATAACAACTATTTTCTCTTTTCATACTAATGAAAAAACTTATGTCATCAATCTCCCCCTTTGAAATTAGTATCAAAAAATGATATGTGCAAAATACTAAAGTGTTTAGTATGTACACCATTTATATTACTTAGTCATTTCATGACTCCCCCTATGCATATGTTGGTATAGTATAGTATATGTGTATGTACACTTGTCTTTATACTATTCCTTCCTCTTTTCTCCTTGTATTTTCCCTTTGTTCTATATGTACTGTACATATCATTCTCCCCTATTGTACATATCATTTTCCTTTTCCCCCTTTTTGACAGTAAGGGAAAAGGTGTATACCTATAACTTATCAAAAATATGAGAGTGAGAGGTCTTCATTTCCTCCATCATCTTCTCCCATTTCTCCTTTAGATTCTCAAGATCCATATTCTCTAGTGTGATCCTGGCATGCATGTCATAGATCCTGTCTGCTACAGACATCTCAAGGGTGGCAATTAGCTGTCTTGCTGAACTTATGTATTGTTGCAAAAGTGTGAGGTTAGGTAAAAGTTGAGCCTGTAGCTCAGTAACCTCTTCTCTGAATTGTGATTTTTCTTCCCAAAGTTCTTTTCTTAACCTTTTGATTTCAATTATCTTCTCATAATGCAATTTGATTGCATTTCCATCTATGGTTAGACTTTTAGCACTTGCATTTAGATCGGAATCGATCTTTTCAATCTTATCACTATTATCCTTAGTGAATTTCTCAAAAGTGCATAGCTTTTGAATTAAGGAAATAGCTTCAGTAATTATTGGATCTAATTCATTTGTTAGTTCTAAAAGCTTTACCTTATTTTCTACCACTTCTTGGCAGATCTTTTCTGTCAATTTATATTGGAACTTTTGTTCTGCTCGTTCTTCAATAGCCTTTTCTGCATCCACATTTTGAGTTTTGATTGCTTCAATGAGAACAGAAAGTTGATCCAGAATGGCATTGTGATCAACATCAATGTCAGGAACTATCTATTGTAAGATATCTCTTGTATTTTCCAGCACTAGAGAATCTTTTTGTTCTTTTGTAAGCTTTTCCTGCATTGATTTCCTTTGAAATATCTCTCCATATTCTATAAGAGATTCATATTCCAATGTGGTTGGATCACACTTTGGTATTTCAATGATTTCATCAAGTGTGACTTCCAACTTACTCTTCATGGTTTTCTTTTTCTTCTTTTGTGATGCACCTGTATGCAAAACCATAGCAAGTTTTTCTGCTTGGTATGATGTGCTTGAGGAAGGCTTCTATGATATTGTACCTTTTTCCTATTTCTCAGGGGTTGCCTTTTGGTTATTTTTGGATGTCTCCTCATCAACCTTTGGTGTAAACTCAACATCTCCTTCAGTGTTCTTAGGACTGGTATCAACTATCTTATCTTGTTCACCTTTCTCTTTTTTCACTTCATCTGTATCTTTTATTTGTGCATCCTTTGTGGTGTGATCTCCATATTTTTGTTCTCCACCGATGACTAAATGTTCATCGATTGTATCCTTCTTTTCATCATTACCCTTAGCTTTGGGTATGCTTGTATCCTTTTCAGGTGACTTATCCTTCTCTGAGATAATATTGATAGCTTGTATCAATAGTGGTATATGTCCTGGTGTGTCTACATGTGTTGATTCTATTGTAGTGTCTTGTTTGTCAGTTTGGTCCTTCACAACAGTGACATCTTCATCTTTCTATATCTCATTTGTAGGATCTGCTCTGGTGACATCAATGATTGTATTATCGGGCCATGTCTCATATGCAATGTCTTTATCCTTTTTTCCTTTTGTGTTTAATGATTCTTCATTAACATCTTCATCAGTGATAATAATATATTTGGGGCTCTGTTTAGCCTGATCATCTTTGTTTTGTTTATTTTTGGTAAGAGTTTTTTGTGGCTCGGGACTTGTATCCTTTTTAGGTATATCAAGTATCTTTCTCCATTCAGCCTCACTCTTCCTGTCTAGTTCAAGTAGATGTCCTTGAAGCACTTGGTAGGATCTTAAATTTGGTGAGAACCTTTTGGATTGTTCCTTCGTCATCTCTTCAATTTACTCCATTTTAGATTTGGGAGGCATGACAAAAACTAGTTCTCTTTCCCTAATCTCTTTCTCAGAGTGTAATGCAAATGTTCATCTTGCCGATAATCTATTCTGAATTTCTTTTGGAATTTTATCTGCTAGTTTTATTGGAACATATTTGACTGCACACATCATTGTGATAAGTGCCTTTTCTATTTTATTTTGATCCTCGAGATCCAATGTTAGCCATTTCTTAATCTTACAATCATTGGTTGTTCCTGATTTGATAATAGAAGCACATACCTCATCAATAGTTTCAGGAATCTTACTCTTTTATTTTTGGACAGATTCATCCTCCTGAGTATCTTCGATATCTTCCTTGGTTAGGATTAATTTCATTCTTCTCTTTAGTGCTTTGGTCTATTTGGTTTGAGCTTTTCTTTTGTAGGTCCTTACTTGAACTTTCTTAATTGGTGAAGGACTTGTATCCTTTGTTGTCTAACTCCTAGTCCTAGTTGCAGCAGTACTCCTAGGCTTCTTTGCTAGTGGAAAAGGTGGTAAATTAGACTCTATGGACTCTAAGTCACTTTTATTCTTATCTTCACCGATGGGTGACTGACCCTTGATTTCTTCTTTCTGTTTAGTTTCCTCTTCATTCACCGATATATTTTTCTTCAAGCTCTTAACCATCCTATCTTTCTTCCTGTCAATATTTTTCACAAGTAATCCAATTTTTATCCTTTCCTTGGCTTCCTCATAAGTTCCAAACTTAGGTTGTGATTTATCTAATGGTTCATTTATCAATGCCTCAATAGCATTTGATTCTTGATCCATGTTCACCTCATAATCAAGTGGTTCTAGCTATGCTTCTTTCGGTACAAATGGATTGATTTAGGTGTAGTTAGTGTCTACCATAAAATAGATGTCACTCTTGAAATTTTCCATTAATTGCTCTGGAATTCTCATTCTTTTTTGCATTCTTTCTTTGAATCTAGCAAAATATTCATCCATGATTGATTCAAAATTGTCTCCTAGTGATTTGATGAACACACTAATTTGTGTGGTCACTGGTCTTTTAGTGTCCCATTTGACATTTCCTATAGATGGGAAGGATTCTTGGAAATAGAAAAATATGCACATGATGAGTGAACCAAACTTACATGAGTTGGACTTTTCAGTCCTTATTGTCTTCATGTTCTCATCCAATTGTCTTAGTAGAAGTTCTGACAGATCCAACTGCAGTCCCTTCTTGACAATCTTGTATGTTGTATCTACTACTCCAGATGCAATAATGTTCATCCTAATAGCCTGAAATAACTTGTATTCTAAGACACATCCTCCAAATTTCATTTCATCATCTTTGATGGTGGATACCTTTAATCCTCTTCCATCCCATGTTGCTCCCTGTATCCTTTTCAATGTTAGCTTTAGGTGGTTGATTTAGTGCCTTTACCTTATTGGTTATGGGATAACTGGTAATAGTGTGTATAACATCCCTGGTTATCAGTTTTGGCTCATCCAACCATATCTTTCGGTCATGAATTATGCTTAGTACTAACTGAATCCATTCGATTTTGAATTCCTTCAGAAATAGTAGGGCATTTGTGAGCCCTTTTACCTCAATCTTCTTATGCTCTTCCTTGATAGTTTCATCATTGTTGCAAAGCTTTTTGAAAGCTTGCTCAAATTCTAGGTCTCCTATTTCTGCAATCTTGCAGTGTATATAAGCTCACACATCTTCAACGAGCAAAATCCTAGCTGGTATTCTGGAGAATGCACCAGCATTTTCGGGTTATGAAGCAACCTATGGACATATCTTGTAATGAGGTTCTTCATAGGTTTTATTCTTGATTAGATTGATCATATTATTTTTATCATTCTTGATCTTGGAGTTTCTTGACATACTTTCCATTGATTCTAAAATTAGGGATTTTTCCCATAAATGAAAGTAGAGTTCTCGGTTATCTCTGTTACTTACTTCAACCTCTTTAGCTGTTAGGAATCTATTTGGAGTGCAGGGAGTCAAGTTGTAGGTGCTCTACAATTAGGTCACTTCGTGCTTAGGTTTTTCTCTCTCATCACTCTAGTTGCTTGGTAAATAATGAAACCCTTTTGTTGTCTATTTATAGACTTTGCCCTAAGTTGAGTCATTAATGCTCAACCACTTCTCGGTGTGTGAAGATGGAGTTATCGGGTGATACACAAATAAAATTCTCGGTGAGAATGCGATGCTTTTGGGAAATTGTCAACTTGTTATGTTCACTGATGGATTTTGGTGTATGGCAAAGACAACATTGTCAACTCACATGATTACCGACGGATCTCAGTTTACACTAGCAACTTAGCTTTTATGTGTTAACCGATGATTCTCGGTAAGTATAGATAGCTTAGCTCTATGTGTACACCAATGCATTTTGGTATGTATAGACTGATGGGATTGAATTCTTCTTCTTCTTAGTTGGGGGTGTTGATGTCACCAGATCCATTGGATAAGGTGTCACCAATTGCATTGATCAGTCCAGCTTCATCAGTGTTTGTAGCTTTCCTCCACATTTTTTTCTCATCTTCCTAATGTCTTCAATGGTGTTTCCATTGGAAAAGGTGCTAGGCTTTTTCATTTGGTCTCTACAGTCTTTTTTTAGATGACCAAATTTATGATAGTGTAGGCATGCCATTCCGGGGTTAGTCCAGCTCCTAGACTTTCTTGTCCATTGTCTCATACAGTTTGTAGCTATGTGACCAAATATTCCACATGCTGTATAGTTTTCCCATGTGTTGTAATCCCAAACATATTGGTTACAGACTCTTTTTGATTGATAGGCAGTTTCATTTTCTTTATGCTTCCATGCTCACCTTTTCTTCTTCCAACATTCAAGAGATGTGTGTCCATGCATTTTGCAAGTAGGGAAGTATTTGTCCATGTAGGTTTCCTTCTTTGGTTGTTTCAGCTCAGATTTACATTCATATGCTTTATGTCCTTTCTTGTTACATTTATAACAAATTCCTATGAATGAAGATGTGGATTTAGGAATACCTTTCATTTTTCTCATGCATACATTTGATGTGTGGCCTAGCCTTCCACAGTGATTGCATGTCAACTTTATTTTTCTTGGATTTGCATAGACATTATTTGGATCAACTTGGTTTGGTGATTATTCATTTTCGGTATATCCTAGTCCAGTATTATTGTTGACTCTTCTTTTTCCTTCCGTAAAATCATCCATCCTTTTATTTCTTTCTTCAGCTCTCTTGATTATGTCATATTGTTGTTGCTAATTCTCACTTCATGTTTCAGCTTTTCATTTTCTTCTCTTAGCTCACCGATAGCTTATATTATTTCAATGAGTTTTGTATTCATTTTGTTTGCCTCTTGAATCATAAGAATAATCTGATTTGTGATCTCATGATTATGCTCTATAATTCTTTGTATTTATGACTCTTTCTCTTGTAGCTTTTCAGTAATCTTCCTCCTGTCATCAATAGCTAGTGTTCTTTCTTGCTCAGCTTGTCTTGCATTGTTCATGACATCAATCATTCTTACCATCTATGTCTCTTGACCGATTTGTAGAGATTTTACTTGTCCAGCCAGATGTTGATTGATTTCATTCATACTTGTGATGCTTTCTTTAGATGTGTCTGATGCTTTGCTAGTTGTAGATCCTGAAGACTCAAATAGATCTGGTATCTCTTCTTCATGGTAGAATTTTTCATTACAGCGAGATGCCATAATCTTTCTTTCATCCAGCAACTGTCTCATCTTTATTCTAGCTTATTTATATTGTTCAAAGAAGATCTGTATCTCTAAATTTTGACTCTCAATACTCTTTTCAAGCCTGTACTTCTCCATTGTATGATCTTTTTTCTTAAGTCTTTAAACTTTCCAAATAAGAGATCTAGCTCTGATACCATTTGTTGTAAATAGTGGGAAGTATGTACTAAGAGGGGAGGGGTGAATCAGTACCTCTTAAACTTTTTGTTAATTAACCTTTAACCTTATGTAATCAAATCTTTTTTTTACCGATCATATATGTTGTTCTTTCTTTATGCATGTGATATCAATTCATAATCTTGATTATATGTAGACATTCATAGAAACATTCATGAAAGAAATAACACGTAACACAAGATATGATAATGCAAAAAACCCTTATTAGAAGGTAAAAATTGTGGTGGGGATGGCACCCACAAAAACTTCACTATCTGTAGATTGGAAGGGGCCAGTTAAGGCTTACAATTTGATCACTTCTGATGATCTACCCTATTAGGAGTATTATGTGGAGATTGGTTAATTTCTACTCTATTAAGAGCTTTAGTAACACTGTTTAGTGTGCACTCGGTTAAGAGATTTACAATAGGATTGTTAAATCCACCTTTCTTGAAAGGATTTCTTCTATTTTCTACACTTGTTAGAATGTAGACAAAAATACTTATTGACCTTAGTGTGTGCAATCTACAATTTTTGATTACAGATCCATTAAAGTTTATATGTACAAAGTATCACCTAATGTGATTGATTAATACCTCTGTTGCTTGGTAGCCTTGATTCTTGGTTCTTGATAACCAAATTCATCTTTTATTGTTATACTTCTTGAAACTCTCAGTCTGATCCATAGATGTTCTCATTGGCTACATTCATCCTCTCATGCATCTCAAATGAATGATTACACATCTATTTATACAATAGATTTAACCTTTTTAGTTTCACGTATTACAAACTTAACTCTATGATCAAAGGTTTACAACTTGACCTTGATCTCCTAGTTTGCATGTTTTTAATTAGTTAGACTGATTAAAATAATTACAATTATGTTTCTTGTTCCTCAAGAAATGGTTTTAAAACAAATCTAAACTCTAAATATAAATAATAATTATTTTATTTGACGTGGAAGTCAGATCCAATTTTCTCGGGATATAACTAACTTTCGGTGTTTGATGCTCAGTTTTCTCTAAAATCAGTTTGTTTGTCTTTCGATGGTCCTTTGTTAGAATGTAGAAAAAAATAATTATTTACCTAAGTGTATGCAATCTAAAATTGTGTTAGAAATAACTGAGCGGGGGGGGGTGAATCAGTGGCCTCAAAAATATTCCAATAAATCAACCCAAAAACTTAGTACCACAATATTAAGCCTCTATTTATCTTAATTCCTACAAGATGAATGCCTTCAAATATACTTATCAAACAACTACTGCTTGGAGTTATCTTTTAAACCTTATTCTTTATGTTTACTGAATAACAGTCTTTCATTTACCAAAAAATAGTAAATTGCTTAGTGTATACTAATCAATCCAGATTAGTTATGTGTAATGCAAAACACTAAAGTAATGACTCATAAATACATTGACACATAGATTTTTAACGTGGAAACCCTATTAAGGGAAAAACCACTTGGGACCAGTAACCCAAAATTTTCACTCTTCTGAAGTGAGCTCGGTGAAGAGCCAACCTTGTTAAAGGTTTCAAACACACTATTAGGTGTGACCTTGTTAGAGGATTTAAAATATTAGTTTGTCACTTGATATCAGGCATCTCTATGCTACCTTATATGACCAAACCCAGTGTAGTTTTTCAAATGGTATCTGGCATCACATGCTATCTTCATGATCAAACTTTTTGATACTCCTTGGGATGTATCTTAATATAGAAAGGATTTTTAAATCATGCTCGGTTAAGAGACTTTCTGAAACAATGGTTAAACTGAAATAGTAAATGACATGTTCACATATACAACTTATACTTGAAGATTTTCAGATCTATTGTAATCTCATTAAACCATTTTGATCAATATATCTTTTCAATACCTTTGCTCCACTTTTTTTCTTCTTGGTGATGTTGTGCTCTGTTGCTTAGTGTCCACATAAATCTTTAGCTCTTTCCTCAGCTTGATTCATCAAGACTGTATGAAGTTGTTCTTCATCAGTTTCTCTCTAGCATCCTCTTTTTCATTCACTCCCATTAATTCATAATGAATTAAGTTGTATCTTTATAGACATGATATCACCATTTCTCTCTTCTTGATTTTCTTTTTCTTGGCATGATCCGCAATCTTAGCCAATCTTAATTTAAAGCATAACTCCTATTTTATCTCGTAGAAATCTTCTTGTCAACTGGATAAAATACCTTTAAATCCTTTACTTATCTTTGGCATTAAATTGTTGATTAAAATAATGATAACAACTAGTTAAGTCTATATTTAGCTTTGCCAGCTAGATATTTTTTCATTTCTGAACTCCAATTATTTTTTATGTTTTAATTGTTTGATAGCTTTGATCAACACTTCAATTCTCCTTGGGCTTCTCCATTGGTGTTTTCTGTCCGTCGGGGTTGTCTATCCTTCGGGGTTCACTGCAAATTTTTTCTCATTGGTTAACAATGTAATTCTGGTTGTTGGTAATGCTTGTGAACCTGCTCTTTGGTAATGCTTGTCAGTTTCTTTTCTTGGGCATCACTATGACTTAAAATTTGGTTATCTTTGTCCATTGGGTTCCACTAGCCATCGATGTTTGAATTCACTTAGTGAATGCTTGTATTTTATGCATTACTGAAAGCATAATATTTATCTCTCTGATTCTCTGAAGTCTTTGACACTTTGATTATAACTAATTAGATTATATCAAGATGACATCAATGACAATATATCTTTCTGCATTTCGGTGATCAACTTAACATCTTCAAACGTTCAATTAGTTACATGTCATCAAATTTCTGATTACAGATCCATTAAATTTTACATGTACAAAGTATCACCTAATGTGATTGATTAATACCTCTTTTTCTTGGTAGCCTTGATTCTTGGTTCTTGATAACCAAATTCATCTTTTGCTATTCTACTTCTTGAAAATCTTAGTTTGATCCATAGATGTGATCATTGGCTACATTCATTCTCTCATCCATCTCAAATGAATGATTACACAGCTATTTATACAATAGATTTGACCTTTTTAGTTTCACGTATTACAAACTTAACTCTTTAACCAAAGGTTTACAACTTGACCTTGATCTCCTAGTTTGCATATTTTTAATCAGTTAGACTGATTAAAACAATTACAATTATGTTTCTTGTTCCTCAAGAAATGGTTTTAAAAAAAATCTAAACTCTAAATATAAATAATAACTATTTTCTCTGACGTGGAAGTCAGATCCACTTTTCTCGGGATATAACTGACTTTCGGTGTATGATGCTCGGTTTGCTCTGAAACCAGTTTGTTTTTCTTTTAGTGTTCCTTTATTGAACTATCTATCTGGTTCCCTTTCTTTGTCGGGTTCCTCTGTATCTTCTCTTTTTATTTATAGTGTAACCTGCTTCTCGGGTTCCTTTCTATCATCTTCAGGTTGCACTTTCAGTTTACACTGTAAAACTTGTGTCATTGGGTTTCTCTTTACTTAGCACTTTTGGTCTGAACTGAAACATGTCTTTCAGTGTAGTGTAACCGATGGTTCATAAAAACAATTTTCTTTTTTCATACTACTGGAAATACTTATGTCATCAATTATTATCTCCATTCTATTTCTTATATTGGTGCATAGTCATTGGGTTGTGGGGTTACATTGCTCCAGGTTTGGACGTGGGAGAACATCTCTATTTATAGACTAGTATTTGATCAACAATTGGAGGTTGGTTTTCCTTATATGTATAGCTATGCCTTACTCATATATAGGTGGGGCAAACCTTATACTAGCATCATCCATTGGATATCATTAGAGAGTCCACTTGGTGTCCATACATACATTATGTTGTATGGGATGAAAATGATACCCATTTTCCATACAATCATCGAGAGATATATTTGATTGGGCATAGAGTGTCCAATCAAAGGATTATAAACATATAGCTTTTGTACATGTTTGTTAGACAATTTGGGGAGAGAGAGTGGTGTAGGAGCACCCTAGAGATGCCAAGAAAATATGGTAGTCTCTTGTCATTTTGGTGTGCTAGTGTGTGTAAGACCCTCTAGTAGGGCAATGTAAATATATAAGGTCATGTTGACCAAGAGTAGTTTAGGTAGTTTTCATTTTGTGCTTCTTTCTTATGTAAATAGCTCTTTTTGGCTCCATTTAATGTGGTGTAATTGATGATGTCATCAAATGTTAGGATGATTTCATAGAATTTTTTAGGGTCCATAGATACCCTAGGTGGTTTAACTAAGGTTAGATAAGGTTTATTGGTGGAGAAAACACTTCAAAAGTGTAAGTTGTCAAAAGATGAAAAATGTTGCTATGCAACATTAGCAACTTTTCAAAGTTGCTGACAACATTTTGTTGTCTAGAGGAAATCGATGTTTTAAGAA
>MU226343.1:516672-542138 GCA_018584345.1 Thuja plicata | reverse complement strand
ATTGAAGATCTTATGGATTGTTTGGGAGGAGCAAGGTACTACACTAAGTTGGATTTGAAGAGTGGGTACCACCAAATCAGAATTAAGGAGGGGGATGAATGGAAGACAACATTCAAGACAAAAGAAGAGCTTTATGAATGGTTGGTCATGCCCTTTGGGCATAGCAATGCACCCAGCACCTTTATGAGGTTGATGAACAAAGTGTTAAAGGACTACATAGGAAGATTTGTAGTTGTGTACTTAGATGAAATTCTAATTTTTAGTAAGACAAAGGAGGAACATCTTCAACATTTGTAGACTGTGATGAAGAAACTTCATGAGGAGAAGCTATCCATTAACTTGGAAAAGTGTGAATGTATGAAACAGGAGTTGATCTATCTTGGTTTTTTGGTGTCACAAGGAACCTTGAAGATGGATCCCAGCAAGGTTGAGGCAATCTTGAGTTGGCCTACCCCTACATGCAGCTTTGAGGTAAGAAGTATCCATGGACTTGCATAATTTTATAGGAAGTTCATTAAAGGCTTTAGTGAGATATGTGCACCAGTCTTAGATACAATAAAAGGTGGAGTGAAAACTAAATTAAAATGGACTCTAGAGGCTGGTAGAGGTTTTGAAGTATTGAAGAAGAGAGTGGCAACACAACCAATCTTGGTTTTGCCAAATTTTGAGAAGTTGTTTACCCTTGAATGTGATGCAGGTGGTATAGCTGTTGGGGTAGTTTTGAATCAAGAGAATATACCAGTAGCATTTTATAGTGAGAATTTGAATGAGGGTAAGAAGAGGTATTCTTCTTATGACTTGGAGTTATATGCATTGGTGCAAGAACTAAGGAAATGGAGGCACTATTTGTTGCCTAAAGAGTTTGTGATGTATACTGATAACAAGGCTTTGATTTTTATTAACTCTTAGGAGAAGTTGAGCGACAAACACCTTAAGTAGATAGAATATTTGTAGGCCTATACCTTCACCATCAAACACAAGAAAGGCAGATGAATAAAGTGGCTAATGCTTTGAGTAGGAGACTCTTGACAGTCCAAGAAGTACAACTGAAAAGTATAGGCATAGAAAGCTTCAAGGAGCTTTATGAAGGTGATGAAGACTTCTCAGAGGCATACAAGGTATGCAAAGACTTCAAAAACCATTTCCATAGTCAATTTTCTGACTATACAATTCAGAATGATCTATTGTTTATAGAAGGGCAGCTATGTATTCCTAAGGGATCTATGAGGGTAAATGTAATCCAAGAAAAGCATAATGGTAGCTTAAGTGGGCATTTTGGCCTGAATAAGACATTAGAACTAGTACAAAGGTTCTACTATTGGCCTAGGATGTAGAAGGACATCAGGAAGTATGTAGAGTAGTGTTTGGTTTGCTAGAAATCCAAGGGCATAGCATCAAATGCAGGTTTGTATCAGCCCTTACCCATTCCTAATAGGCCTTGGGAATGCATTAGTATGGATTTTATTGTTGGTCTGCCTAGAACTAAATCTGGTTTAGATAGAATCTTTGTAGTGGTAGATAGATTTAGCAAGATGAGTCATTTCATTGCTTGCAAGACCACTCATGATGCCAGTCACATTGCTCATTTGTTTTTTAAAGAAGTGGTAAAGATTCATGGCTTACCTATCAGCATAGTCTTTGACAGAGATGTAAAGTTCATGGGTCATTTTTGGAAGACCTTGTGGGCAAGATTGGGAACCAATTTGTCATTTGGGTCAGCCTACCATCCCCAAACTGATGGTCAGACTGAAGTGATCAATAGAGTGTTGGGAAATCTCCTTAGGTGTTTGACAAAGGAGTATGGAGTGATATGGGATCAGATGTTACCACAGGCTGAATATGCCTACAATGACAGTGTCAACAGGACAACAGGTAAAAGCCCTTTTGAAGTAGGTTATGGGCTGCACCCTAGAGATGTGTTTGAGTTAAGGAACTTGGAAAATTTAGAAGGAAGGAGTGCATATGCAGATGATTTTTCTCAATCCATGAAGGAGGTTCATGAGCAAGTGAAGAAGAACCTCCAAGAGGCTACACAGAAGTTAAAAGAAAAATTTGATGAAAGAAGGAAAGATCTTTAGTTTGCTATGGGGGACCTGGTGATGGTTCATCTTAACAAGTCCAGATTGTAGAAGGGAGTCCCCACCAAGCTGTAGATGAGGAGGATTGGTCCTTGCAAGATTCTTGCAAAGTATGGGCAAAATGCCTATAAACTTGACTTGCCAACAGATTTGGCAATCTCTCTTGTTTTCAATGTGCAAGATTTGGTCCAGTATAAGGGACCTATACCAATAGATATAGAGGTACAATTAGATGGTAAGGAAATAGCAGCAGATGTTCAGCTTACCCCTACACCAACACCAAAGGTAGAGAAGATTTTAGACTCTCGGGTGAAGAAAAAGACTAGGAAATGCACCTATATGGAACATCTCATTCAGTGGACAGGCATGTCAGAGGCTGAGGCTACTTGGGTGGCTAAGAGTGACTTTAAGAAGCAAGGAATTGATCCTAAGCTCCTATCCCCAGAGGTGACATAAGTTCTTAACCTTGGTAGTATGGTGAAGGAGCACCCTGGAGATGCCAAGAAAATATGGTAGTCTCTTGTCATTTTGGTGTGCTAGTGTGTGTAAGACCCTCTAGTAGGGAAATTTAAATATATAAGGTCATGTTGACCAAGATTAGTTTAGGTAGTTTTCATTTTGTGCTTCTTTCTTGTGTAAATAGCTCTTTTTGGCTCCATTTAATGTGGTGTACTTGATGATGTCATCAAATGTTAGGATGATTTCATAGAATTTTTTAGGGTCCATAGATACCCTAGGTGGTTTAACTAAGGTTAGATAAGGTTGATTGGTGGAGAAAACACTTCAAAAGTGTAAGTTGTCAAAAGATGAAAAATGTTGCTATGCAACATTAGCAACTTTTCAAAGTTGCTGACAACATTTTGTTTTCTAGAGGAAATCGATGTTTTAAGAAGTTTTGAACCCATAGAAGGGTGGGGAAATGTGTTTCCAAGGGATATAAGGTGGAAAAATTCTAATTGTGGGGGTGGAAGTTCATTATGTAGGGAATGGTATTCTGGAGCAAAGGGAGTTTATTGAAGGGACAGCAGATTGAAGCATTTTTGTGTTATTTTTGCATTGAATGGATTGAAACTAAAACTATGATTATTGGAATCCATGAATGTACATGTTAAAAAGCTTTCCCCATATTTATTTTTCTTTGCAATTGTTTTTTGGTTTTTGTTTGTAAATTTCTTGGTTTTGGACTGTTTGCTGTCCTGATTTGGAGCAAGGGGCAAAGATGTGGACCTAACTCCACTTCCCACTATTGGTTCTGTACGTCCATATGGGAATGGGAACTAGGTTCATGGAGATACCATTATATGGAAGGAGGAGCTCTCAAATTGTTGGCATGTATTTTTAAGCACTTACCCTAGGCGAGCTAAACTCATAGCCCGGTTAGAGGAAGCAAGTGAGAGTTGATTTAAAAGTTGCAGGGGGTGTTCTCATGAGCCAAGAATGCCATGGGTGTGTTGCATGATGTTTTTCAGGTGTCTCCAAGGTGGATTAGTTCCCAAATATCCAACAAGACAATTTTTGAAGCCCAAGACACCAAACTAGTCTAAAAATAAGAATTGTGCCAATTTCTGATAACAGGGTGTATGGATAGTTCCAGACTAAGGGACCTAGAAAATCCTTGTGGGTTTTTTCCTTACCTAAAGACTACCACAAAAGATCAAGAATTCCTTTGAGATATTTTTTCTATTTTTAAGGTTTCCTAAAAACTAGGAGGGCTAATTGTGCAAAAAGGCTACAAGGCCTAGAAAGTAGGGAACTAGAACCCGGTGGCAATATGGATCAACTTGGTGGTTTCAAACCTAGGTTGGAATTCAAAAATGGAGTATGTTGAAGCCCTAATCCTCCTGCAAATCCAAACTTAAGTGTAGGGCTCAGAGTGGTTTGAGTGGAAGGTTCTTGTGAAACACAAGAATGGTGTATTTGACAAGATAGGTGGAATTCTTGATTGGAGGAAGGATCTAATCTTTCCAGTGAGAAAGGGTGGATTGAGGAATCCCTAGAGGCCCTGATAGTGGCCTAAGAAGAGTTACAAACAAACTCCAGAAGGTATCAAGAGTTCTCCCTATCATAGAGGAAGTTCTATTTGGGATAGCCATGTTTTCTTGGACTAGTAGGGAGGTACCTAAGTGGAGACCCATGATTGATCCAAAATTGGCAGATATATATTTTGATCATTTGGTTCCATTTTAGTGGGTTTTTTGGTTGGTAGTTTCAGAAGCAAGGATTACTCCTTAGTATAACACATTATAGGCATAACATAGGAAAGTGCCATTGGAAAATACTAGAATTTATTTATTGATTGTGATGGCTGAGAGGGAGAGACAAATATGAGAGAGGAGGGGTAGCTTAGGATGTGGAGGCAGAGGGAGAGGTATAGTTGGAGCGAGGGGATGAGGGGTAGGAAGAGATAAAGCTAGTAATGTAGGGAGATGAATAGAAGGAGACAGAGATGGTGGTGGGAGGGGTGATGGTGGTGGGAGGGGTGATGGTGATGACGATTGAGATGGAGGAAGCAGAGGGAGAGGGAAAGGTCAAGCTCTGGTTGCCCCAACTACACTAGGTGGATTAGATCTTATAGAGGACATAGAGATTTGCATTAAGGGAGAGATACTAGAGGAGAGGAGTGGGTCAGAGGAGTCCCGCTCAGGTGACTCTGATTTGGATGAGTCAAGATTAGAGGAGATAGATAATGTCATGCCCAAAACTAGGGCAAAACACACACACAATTTTTTTTTATACAAGATCAAACAACTACTATGACACAACTAATACAGAAAGTGTTGCGGAAAGGTAATGGAAAGTTGAAGTTAGTTTTTGAGTTGCAAGGTCTTGACATGGATTGGGTTTGGGTTACACCACATACAGATGCAAAGTTGGTAACTGAACTTGTTACAAAGGATAAAGACTCTAAGTTTTAGCGTTACAGGAACACTTGGGTTAGGTTGAATTAAACTATGGTTTCATGTTAAGCAAGGTGTGTCATCATGATTGTAATTCACTGTTAAGAAAATAAGTTGAGTTAGGTTGATTAAATGCTCTTACATTCAGTTTGTTTTTACTAGGTGCTTTGCATGGGTGTACTAAGCTGCATTATAGGTTGACCTAATGATACTTAAATCCTTAGTCCTGATTATAGCATGATCTAATTAGAGCTAGCACATATAACACTCTTATCAATAATCCATTTACGATCTTCAATCATATCTTTAAACATGATCCTATATTACAACCAAGTTGACCAAATAAGACCCCTTCAATAACCTATCAACCTTACACCTTAGAAATCTAATTAATTAAATTTGTTCATGACATCATTAAAATCTTTTAACCAACAATCCAATTTAAATAATCTATCCACATTAGACCTCGTAACACCTATGAATTAAAGTTCCCACTTACACATTAATTTCATTCAATTAAATTACTCAAGGTGCATTAAAATTCTCTAAAGCATTATTATAATTCTACAATTAATTGATAAAACATTAATTAAATTCTAATCTTAACTTTATTTATCAACACACAATAATTAAATAAATGATATTTACTAACTATAAAGAATTAATAAGCAACCCATCTCCTAACTATTGCTTAACCCATTGGTCTTAACACATATTAGCATAAACTACTAACCCATAAAATAAAATTTATTTAAATTCTATTTTGAACACATTTAAATTCTATTTTAAACACATGGTAACCATATTTATTATTCATTGCTAAATTATAAATCAAGAAACTAAACTTTACATAAAATGACTAACCAAAATCTAATAAAATAATCCTAAGCTAGCCTAACCTACTCCCCTAGCCTATTCCCCATCCCATCACTCTCTCCCTCTCCTTAATCCACATACCAAGTGGTAGAGGTGAGGGACAAGAAATTCAAAGACTTGAGTTTGGGGGCCCTACCAAAACATTAGCCCTGAAAAAGTGAGAAATGATTTAAACTTTGCAAGTGGGATTTCTTTTTTATTATTTGTTTTTTTTTGAAACAATGAGACAAGCCAAAACCTATGTGGATTTTAGAGGAAAGTTTTAAATGGTGTGGGACCCATGGGTTGTCCTCTCAAATCATCATTATGCCCTTTTTATTAATTTTTTTTTAAAAATGGGGTTTGTGTTCCCTTTACAATTAAATATTGTTTTATTGCTAAGTGGGATAGAAATACAATTTTCTATTGACTGTGGTAAATTTTGGAAGTGTGTGGGGAATTTATTTTTATCCCATACATTTTCTAGACCTGTAGGTCTTTATTTGGCCTTTTTTTCTTTAGTCATTTTGTTTTGTCTTACACTTAGTAGTTTTTATTAGTTTTACTTTTGTTTTGATTTACTATTATTATCAAGTTTATTGTTTTTCTTCTCAAGAATTGAGGTTGCAATGAAGGTTTTAAGGTAGAGTGTTGAACCTATTGAAATAGAATATATATTTCCAAAGAAAGCATGAAGTATTTTTAACTTGAAAACTTACAACCAAATATATTATAGAGATTACAAGATTCATAAATCTACAAGATTTTATATGCTATGAAAAACTATTACAGTGCCTTTATTTTCAATATTGGATATCATTCTACCATGAAAGATTAACTTTATTATTCTAAAGAATATAATACAATAGGCATGAAACTAAAGACTCTTCATTTACATTATGGTAATATTTCAAAATACAACTACACATCTTTAAGATGGAAGATCTATACAATCAATGGAAGACATACTATGTTTCCTTCTTTAATGAAGCTATTACATAATTAATAAGAACTCTTCACATCTTAATTGATAAAGCTTCCAATATGAACATTACAACACTCAACAAGAAATGAATCTCAATACAAAAGGAGTAACCATGTAGAATTAAAGTTTCTCTCACACAACTACACCAAAATAGAGATTTCTCCCAAGCTTTTTCCACAATCATCTTGACTTCAAAACCTGCAAATACATGAAGAGAACCTTGGGAATCTCACCTCCCATCCTAGGTCTCAAGGAGACCACCTCCAAGCTAGGATAATCGGTAGCCAACGGGTGACAATCACACATCCACATACATGAATACAACAATAAAAAACACCCTCCCAAATCTTACACAAATGGATTCACCATGAACCCATAACAAGGGGTGAAGGTGGATTTCCATGTAGGAGAATGCCAAAATAATACATTCAAATAACATGCCTCTTCAAGGCTAAAACCACATACATCTTTCTATCCAATCTTCTCCTTAACTCCCCCAAAATTTGGATCAAATACAATGGCATGCAAGGGCCCATACACCTTGCATTTTTTTCCCTCTTCTCTCCATGAGAAGAGACTCTACACTATCATGGAATGCAAATAATCTCTTCCCCCATACATGGCCACTTCTTCCCTATCTAAGGGTGAGTAATGACATCACACCCTTCACAAAACTCCCATATTCAAAATAAAGATAAAACCATAAGCAAGAATTCAAACCCAAAATCTCATTCCCTCACATAACAATAATACAAATACATTTCACATATGCAAGAGAATGAAAAGAAACATACAAATCTACTTGCAACAAAACAAAGCACTTTCATGGAAATGGAGACCAACCTTCACAATGTGTTATGGCAAATGAATTTTGAGAAGAGCCCAATCCCTTATGCTTTTTCCATCCAAACCCTAATGTCTCTAAAAGTAGAGAGTGGGTGAACACCCAGTAACTCTACCAAGGTTCTCTAAAAAGACCTCCAACTTCTACCCACCCACCAACATTAAATTCATACTTGACCCTAAAGTCCTTTGGCTTTTCCTTGTCCCCCATCATAAATTCCAGATTGAAAAAGAGTGTGGGTTTGGGTAAAAGGTCAAGACTTATTCAATTTTCGTAACATGTGGAAAATGGGTCATAAAATAGGTCACCAAGGCCACTAGGGGATTCTATATGTTTTAAAAACATTCCTAACCCATACCCCTATCACTAAGGTACTATGATTTTGCTAAATTTGACCCTTAGGACCTCTTTTTGGCCTCTAGAAGTGGCTAGAAAAGAATTAAATCTAAATGATCAAATTGGTGAAACTTTGCAAGTATCTCCAACAAGGGGTTTAATTAGGTTCCTAATGAATCAGTTAGGCTTACGTTTACATTTCCAACCTTAGTATACATGTCATTACATAAACACATAACAAGTGTCAAATGACACTATAAAATGACATAATACAACATTGACATGTCACTAATTACATAATGAAAACACCAAATACATACATACAATTTTATGGTCACGAATAAAATCACTTAACAATGAGGCTCGAACCTCTTCATTAGGTTCAACCTTGGCTTTACAGTTTCCACATATGGTTGGTTACTAATTCTCTGACTGATTCCATGATTCTCTTTCCTGCACACTAAACTTGAGCATCAGTAGTCCAAGATAATAAAATCACATGCAATATACATTTTCAGTTCATACTTAGCAACATTAATCAATTAGTAGAATTAAATTTCTAATTACAATTTTTATACAGAAATGTTTAAAACATAATAATTTCATAATCATCATGACATAACATCCATGAAATAATCAAGTCTAATCATGATCCGATCTTCTCATCAATTCACCTATCTAAACCTGTATAATCAAAATCAACCACATGTTCTAGGTCTAATCCATATTAGAATTTAATCCATACAATATAATCGTCATCATAAACATAATATCTTGAGTCTCTGTCAGGATAATCAAAAAGTGTATCAATGTATCAAAATAAGTGTATCAGCTAAGCTATGATGGGTCAGGGTGAGGCCTCACATCCTCCCCCACTAGGCATGAACTTCCTCCTAGAGTTCATCAAAAAGATATGGGTACTGAGATCTCATCTATGCTGCATCCTCCCATGAAGCCGTGACCTCATCTTAACAATCCCAGTGGACCCTAACCTGGTCCAGCTCTCGGCCTCAAAGTGCAAGGGTCCGTCGAGCTATAACATGAGTGGGCTCCAGTGCTAGTTGTCCATCTGAATCCACCTGTAAGGCATCCCAATCTATAATGTGAGACTCAACATAAATATATTTTCATAACACAGATACATGAAACACATCGTGGATGCATGACAGGCTAGGTGGAAAGGCTAGATGGTAGGCAACTAGCCCTATCCTCTCCAATATCTCAAAAGGTCCAACAAAGCGAGGTGCTAACTTAGAGCCCTTTCCAAAATGGATTGGACTCTTATGCGGGCGCACTCTCAAGAAGACCCTATCTCCAACCATATACTCGCGATCAAATCACTTCATATCTGTATACTTCTTCTATCGATCTTGAGCCTCTCTAAGATGCTGTCTAATCAAGACTATCTTCTGCTCCATATCCTTGACCAAATGAGGTCCAATAGATACTCTATCCTTGATCCTATCCCAACTCAGTGGTGTCCTGCATGGTCTACCATACAAGGCCTGATATGGCGGCATACTTATAGAAGAATGATGCCCATTATTATAGGAAAACTCAACCAGATGTAGGTATTCCTCCCACTTGACCTGATGGTCCATCACATACATATGTAACATATCCTCTAACACTTGGTTAACCCTCTCTGTCTATCCATCTATTTGAGGGTGATATGTCATACTAAAATTTAGTCTAGTACCCAACGCTTTCTATAACTCTCTCCAAAAAGCTGATGTGAACAAGGAGTCTCTATCAGAGATGATCTTACGAGGAATGCCATGTAGTCTGAAAATATCCAGCAAAAATACCTGAGCTATGTCTCATGTTTTGAATGTAGTACGCATGGGTGAGAAGTGGGCAACCTTGGTCAACATGTCAACTATCACCAAGATGGCATCATGGCGGTGAGAAGACATAAGGAGACCAACAATGAAGTCCATAGATATAGTATCCCACTTCCACTTGGCAATCTCATGTGGCTGCAGGATCCCACCTAGATGACTGTGCTCTACCTTCACTCTCTGGCACTCTAGACATCTAGAAACTATGCTGGCAATTTGCAATCTCATGCTCGGCCAATGACACAATTGTCTTAGATTGGCATGCAACTTCTTAACTCCTAGATGAGCTGCATAAGGTTCTTTTTTAGCCTCAAGCACAATAAAATCTTGCAAGTCACCTGTAGAAGGTACATAGATGCGTCCCCTATGATGTAGAAGTCCATTGGGCTCTAAATAATACTCTACAAATCTCCCCTCAAGGGGTCTCTGAGAGTGGATAAACTGACAAACCTCCACATATAATCCATCCTCTGGCAAGTGATGCAAAATGTGCTCCCTCAAATCTATACTTGAAGTCATAAATGAGAGCTCGTGTCGCCTCCTACTCGAGGCATCTTCAACTACATTCTCCTTCCCTTTGATGTAATGAACATCAAAATCATACTCACACAAAACTCCATCCATCTCCTTTTCCTAGCATTAAGATTGGGCTATGTAAAGATATACTGTAGGCTCTGGTGATCTGAATGAAGCTCAAATCATTGACCTAGAAGAAAGTGTCACCATCTCACTAAGGCATGAACCGCCGCTACGAGTTCTAGGTAATGAGTAGGATAATTAAGCTTGTGAGTCTTTATCTTCCTAGACTCAAAAGCTATAGGATGACCCTCCTACATAAGGACTACTCCTAAACCATCCAATGGAGCATCCGTACATACAAAAAAATCTGTCAAAGGATCTGGCACTGCTAAAATTGGTGTGCTAGTGAGGGCTCTCTTGAGTTCCTAGAAAGATCTCTCACACTTCTCTGTCCATTCATACTTCTTCCCCTTTCTCTGAAGGGAAGTGATGGTATGAGCTATTCGATAAAATCCTGCCACAAAGCATCTGAATACCCTGCTAAGCCCATAAAACTTTTGACCTCAATGACACTGGTGGGTGCTGGCCAATCCATAATAGCTCTAATTTTCAATGGGTCTGTAGAGATTCCATTGATGAATATAACATGACCAAGATAATGCACCGTAGGTCTAAAGAAGGCACACTTTGACAAGCTACCATATAATTGATTCTCTCTCAAACACTGCAAAACCTGTCTCAGATGCTCCTCATGCTCCTCCTCATTGTGAGAATATGTCAGAATGTCATCAAGGAACACTACGACAAATTTATCCAAGAATGTATGAAATACTCTATTCATGAGGCTCATGAACATAGCTAGAGCATTCGTGAGACCAAATGGCACTACTGTGAACTCATAGTGACCATACCTCATGCGAAAATCTACCTTGTGGATATCACTTTCCATAATCTATAATTGATGGTACCCTGACTTCAAATCACAATCTATAATTGATGGTACCCTGACTTCAGATCTATCTTTGAGAACACTCGGGTACCCTGCAATTGATCAAACAAATTATCGATCTTGGGGAGTGGGTATCGGTTCTTAATTGTTACTTTATTCAACTATCGATAATCAATACACAATCTAAGTGATCCATCCTTCTTCTTCACAAAAATCACTAGTGCACCCCAAGATG
This sequence comes from Thuja plicata, assembly GCA_018584345.1. Classification (NCBI taxonomy): domain Eukaryota; kingdom Viridiplantae; phylum Streptophyta; class Pinopsida; order Cupressales; family Cupressaceae; genus Thuja; species Thuja plicata. The sequence continues at coordinate 530,599 of MU226343.1, read as the reverse complement.
ATACACTAGGTCAGATATGCCCTTTCTCCAAGAGCTCTTCTAACTAAATCTTGAGCTCATTGAGCTCATGTGTGGTCATCCTGTAATGTTCTCTAAATATAGGCTTGGCTCCTGGTACAAGGTCTATGTGAAAATTAATTTTCCTAGGTGGAGGCATACCAGGTAGCTCGGTAGGAAATACATCTGCAAACTCTTGAAGAATAGGTTAATCCTTGAGTGAAGGCTCCCCCTCTAAATCCTCCTCTCTATCACTAATGGTGATGGAAAATAACTGACATCCCTTCCACATGCACCACCTAAGCTACATAGCGGAAATCATGCAAAGGGATACGGGTCTTTGTACCCCAAATATCACCATAGAAGTACCATGATCATCAATACACTCAACCCTCTTCTGACAACAATCCATCTTGGCACTATGGACATATAGCCAATCCATGCCAAGGAATACATCATAAGAACCTAGAGGGTTAATGCGGATATCATTCATCATGATTAAGTCTCCAATCTAAATCTAACAACTGTGAACTAAGGAACTAACAGACACTCTAGCTCCTGAAGCTAACTCGACCTCCCAACCGACATCTTGTCTAACTGCCACCAGCCCACAACACTCCACTACATAGGGAGATATAAAGGAGTCTATAGCTCCTAAATCAAACAAGATAGAAATACTGATACCCTGAATAATACCTGTGGCCTCTATGACCATGGCCTGGTGCTCGGCTTGTCGATTATCAACCGTTACAAAAAATCTATGGGATCTACCCATATCTCCAACTGTAGGCTCTGAGGTAGCCACTCTCTAACCACTGGCTAACTCTCCTTGTGGACACTCTCTTGCTATATGACCCATACCACCGCAAGTGTAACATGGCCCTTGGGTCAGAATCTATACTCCGTGTGATCTAGACTGTTGTGGTCCTCTGGTCCTACTGGAATTATTGTAACCACCCCTAGAGGACTGCTAAATCCTAGCCAGTTGTGCCTGAGGGTTCTGTATCCTCTGATCATGTCTAGGACCTTGAGACTACCACTGTTTTGGCTTAGAGCCTTGATAACTCTATGAAGGCCTTTGTCTAGAATCCTACTGAGATCTCTGTTGCTGAGACTGTTGACCCTTAAAGGATCCTTCTAAGTGATTATGTTTCCCTTTCCAAGGGGGTCTCTGATGTCCTGACTACTGGGAAGAGGGGCTTTGGTGCTGAGACTAATCTCGAGACTCCTGTCTAGTATGGATATCCTCGGCTATAAGTGTCATCTCAACTGTCTCTCTAAATGTGGTAGGAAAGGCTAGGTGTACTATGCCCTGAAGAGACATATTAAGTACCTTAATGAAATGGTGGATATGTAGTTTCTTGTCCTTCATAGAATCAACATATGGAAGGAGCTTGAGAAACTGACTCTCATACTGGGCCACTGTAAGGCCTCTCTGCTAGAGATCATGGAACTCCTCTATCTGTCTCTGTCTAAAATGCTTGGAGAGATACCTCTCTCAAAATTGGGCTAAAAAATTCTCCCAAGTGAGTGTTTCAATACTCACTCCACCTATGGACACCTCCTGCTCCCACCAAGTGGAGGCCTTCTCTCGTAGGAGATGGACTGCAAGTCATGCCTTTAGATTACTCCCATAAGGGCGCATTCCAAAACATCATTCTAAAATTTGTAACCAGGCCTCTGCTACTAACCCGTCAGTGGATCCCAAAAATAAGGGTGGCTAGAGTCGCAATAACTCTTGGATCTCATCTCCAACATCTCTAGGGAATCTCTCTCTAGCACGTATCTCATGCTCACATGGTATTACAACCTGATGAACTGACTCACCCTCATGATCACCATGACCCTCAATAGACCTGGGTGGGGGACTCCTACTTCTCTCTTTGCTAACAGCTCTATCATCTTCTGAAATATGTGCTTCCCCTTCAGGAATCTACTGTTGAACTATGGGTGGTAGTCTCTACTGAATCACCCCAATCAGATTTTGGAGAACATCCAAAACATCCTGGTTAGGGTTCTGAGGTGGTGGAGGTGGTGGAGGTGGTGGATCCTCCTACTTTTCCCCTACATGTGCAGCTCTACAACCTCTACCTCATCGGGCAACTCGTGTGACGGTAGTTATCCTACATAATAATTTAAGTTTAAATGAGTTGAAACATAATGGGTTAGGTTCCTAGTGCTGAAACATGGCTCTGATACCAAAATGTCATGCCCAAAACTAGGGCAAAACACACACACAAATTTCTTTTTTATACAAGATCAAACAACTACTATGACACAACTAATACAGAAAGTGTTGCGGAAAGGTAATGGAAAGGTGAAGTTAGTTTTTGAGTTGCAAGGTCTTGACATGGATTGGGTTTGGGTTACACCACATACAGATGCAAAGTCGGTAACCCAACTTGTTACAAAGGATAAAGACTCTAATTTTTAGTGTTACAGGATCACTTGGGTTAGGTTGAATTAAACTATGGTTTCATGTTTAGCAAGGTGTGTCATCATGATTGTAATTCATTGTTAAGAACATAAGTTGAGTTAGGTTGATAAAATGCTCTTACATTTAGTCTATTTTTACTAGGTGCTTTACATGGGTGTACTAAGCTGCATTATAGGTTGACCTAACGATACTTAAATCCTTAGTCCTGATTATAATATGATCTAATTAGAGCTAATAAATATAACACTTTTATCATTAAGTCATTTATGATCTTCAATCATATGTTTAAACATGATCCTATATTACAACCAAGTTGACCAAATAAGACCCCTTCAATAACCTATCAACCTCACACCTTTGAAATCTGATTAATTAACATCGTTCATGACATCATTAAAATCTTTTAACCAACAGTCCAATTTAAATAATCTATCCACATTAGACCTCCTAACACCTATGAATTAAAGTTCCCACATGTAACACCCCGCCAGGGAACCCAAGAGAGATTAACCTAGAACATGTCACTATGTGTGCTGAATAATTTATTTTTTAAGGTTAACATAAAGAAACATACATTCATGTGGAAGCAATTATGGTTTATACACATGTCTTACACTCACATAGATTACACAACTCAAGGGTCCCATGACTTTGAATTACTTAAAGCAAAACACAACTAACAATATAACAAAAGATTCCATCTGATTAAGCATAACAAATACAACTTACATAACCATAATTACAATCCTCATGGATAACCATGAAACCACCATAAACTCATATCCACTGTACATGTCACAGGGTATGTGGTAATCACTCTAAACTACTTAATTACAATTACCAGATTAGGTATCACATGCGATACCCTAATACAAGATTTACAATAATGAAATTACATAATAAATGATGAAGGAACATAAAGAACTCATTTGCAAGAACCATCAAGCACCTGGTACAAGGATGTCGAATCTCAATGGGTAAAGAATCACTACCACCCGTCCGTGTGGAACCACAAAGGTCCACCCCACCGTGCTGAGGATATAACAACAGATATCAATCGGATATCAAAAACCAAGAAGGAAAACCACTAAGTAAGGGATCCTGATAGCTCTCTAATCTGGTGTACTAATCATCATAAAAGGAAAGGCTCACTAATCCAGAGGCAACTGACAATGTAGGAAATCTAGCATGTGTAAAGGAAGGTGTCATCATGTACATCCAACCCTTAAGTTCAACCCCAATAATCATAATGGATTTCAGCACCTAAGCGACCATACACAGAACTAATGACCTCTCAGACTAACAAGGCCACTAACTATGTCAGGTACCTCGCAGGGCAACTAACATCTTCTCCATACCATCTTAGCCTATACTAGCACTCAAGCATGGGTGAGGACACATCTTATTAATCCATTTTAATATTCTAAATATGTCTTTAGTTATCACTTATTAAAGAAACTCTAAAATAAGCAATCCAGTAGTCTCTTACGGACACGGAACTTATTGCAAGTCACCCCCTACTACACATCTAGGTAACCTACTCTAGGCTCAAAGATCCTAACAGATCTAGCATAGGTCACAACCCTAGTGTACCCCAAATCCATTATCCCACACAATCAGGAATGGTCACATATAGGTACACACAGATAACATAATCGAAAGGGTCATCATGGTTAGTTTAGGGTAATATCTGGCAACACACACGCCATGAAGTAACAGAAATATAATTACACCCCCCAGCCTCTGTATACATCCTAGGTCGTCTAATGCCCCCAAATAGCAATATATACAAGCACAAGAAATCCATAATGATGCATAGAAACAAAACGTCTTAAACAACTGAAAATTGAACCATATTCATGTAAATACTCATAGATAACTCAACTGGAAATATTATTTACTCTAGAATCTAACAAAACCCATTATTCATTAAATTCAATTAAACAACATCCCTCTTTCTATTCCAAATATGCACATTATAAATAAACTATAATATAAAATAATACTATTGTGAATTGATTATATTATGCATTGATTAAAATCATAATTAAGTATAATGTAGATTAATTAATAATTGATTAACTACAATTCTACATTGATCATATTTTAAAAATTAACCAAATATAACTAATCTAAAAGTTCGTATTTAAACAAAAATCTATTACCTTCCATAATGAGAATTAAAACATATTGATAAATCTTTATTCATAATTAAATATCAATAAAACATTTATTTATAACTAATTATAAATATCAATTAAAAATTATCCCAAATATATAAATATATATATATATATATACTAATTATAATTTAAGCTATATATATATTAATAATTAAACATATATATTAATTAATAATAAACTAACTAAAAGTAATTTTAATTAAACAAATAATAAAAAACATATTTAAAAGAATTTCTTTTAATAAAAATAAAATAAAGAAAAACCTTTTAAAAAGGTTTGAGGGGGGGACCCACGCGGGTTCTCGAAACCCCCATGCGCACCGCTATCCAAGGCAATCATCTGCACTGGCAGCCGTGTTGCTATAGCAGCACGGTATTGTCGGGCAGTCTGGCTGCTCTTAGCAATGCGGTACTGCCTTTGCAGTCACCATGGGTGGGGGTTGGTGGGTGGAGCCCACCGCTCCACCCCCCCCCCCCAAAGTTTATAATTTTTTTTTAAATTATTTTAAACTTTAATTACTACGCTAAGCATAAAGTCTTTTGCCCTTTTTTTTTTTAAATGTATATATATTTTTTTAAAACCAATATCATTTCGGTTGGATTAGGAAAGGGGTATATTTTTTTTATTTAAAAACTATTTCCGAAAATGGAAATGTAAAATAAGGAAAGGGGAATTTACTTTTTAACTTTTTACCTTTCTGGTAATATTATTCACCAGTCTGTATAATTACAAAGAGTGCCTTTTTCCCAATTGATTAAATTTTTTTGTAAGCAAATACAAAGCAACTATTAATTTAATTTTCCCCTATAGTTAGGACTATAGGCAGAATTAATTTTTTAATTTCTAGGAGTTCTAGGAGAGATCTTTTCACAAAATTTTGATAGCATAAGGGTACTATGCTAAGAAATATTTTAACATAAAAATAATATATCTAAGCTTTTCGTAAACACCTGAAAACATCAAAACCATAATAAGTCATAAATTTAATTTCTCCTATACTATAAACTATACAAAGGGTTAATTTTTTTCGTTTTCTAAGAGATCTAGAGGGAATTTCTTCCTGAAATTTTGACAGCATAACCCTACGATGCTAAGAACACATAGAATGAAAGAAATTCAGATCTAGGATTTGTATAACCATCCAAAAATGTAGAAACAACCATAAGCCATTTTAAAAGCCAAAATAATGAACATGCATTAAAACAACACAGAAAACCTTTGATCTACAAAATTGAGAACCATACATGGCAAATGAAACCTACCTTGATTCCAATACAAGAAATGGAAGAATGTAGCTTGGAGGATGAAAGTAGATCTGAAAACCCTCAAGCCCAATTCAACCATAGATCTGGAAACAATGAAGATCCGAGCACACACACAAGCAATAGAAAATCCTGAAAACTTCAAAGAAACAAGGATCCACAACAATCCACAATTCTTAAAAAAAAACCCAAAATCACCAAGAGCCCTCCAATTCTCAAAAACCTGTTATGAGAGAATGAATGACCAATTCCCCCTAAAGAGATTCAAATTCCCCTAAACATGCAAAGGTTGATGACAACTCCCAAGTCAATCCCTAACTTAACTCAACTTGAAAATTGAAAGTAAATCCAAATTAAATAAATAAAATAAGTTTTATTATTACAACTCAACTTTGACTCCTAATTACAAGTTAAGATATTTGAATTTGAAATACTTTTTCAACACAATTATGCACATATAATTAATAAAATATTTAATTAAATAGATTAAATATTTATGTCACAATAATGCATGCAACCAAATATTTAATTATTTAATTAATCATATAAGCACATTTACTATAGTTTTTAATTAAATCAAAATATTCAAATATTTTAATTTAATTAATTATTTAAAATAAACTTAGGATATAATTAAATCATTAATTCAACTATAATCCCTTAAATCATAGAATATGAAAAATCACTCAATAATCTGAAAATCACCTAAAAGCATAATCAAGCAAACACACACATACACAAGATAGAGGATATTCAAATTTTGTCAACCTAGACAAATCTGGATAGGGTAGTCATACTGAAACTCATCCACATTAGGATGATTAGGCTTAGGTTAGGTTTTTGGATCTGTATGTTACCTCCCCTCTTTACCATTGAGATGAATATTTATGGGCACGCTCACTCCTGCCAATTCAAGGAAGATGATGCCCTGTACCTACAAACCTGTCATCAAAGAACACGCATGTACATACATAATATAATATCGCAATAAATGATAGGGATCAGTCGAACGTGTGGATCTCACCAAAGTAAGTAACTACGTCTCTGTCCTCTACCACAACAACATACAAATAGATACATAAACATGATAACCATACACATGCAAGTATGGGGTAAGTACAACATAATCAAAACATAAATCATCACATCTTGATAATATCTATAACATCATAATCAATAGTCACCATAAACTAAAATAATAGTAGCTCTCATGAAAGTAGCCTAAAAGACTTCAGCCAATCAACTGAAACCAATGCCTAAAAGAGTACGACATCACAAACTAAAAAGAAAAACATGAGTGGGTATTACATCCACCCCCCCTAGGATTAGGCTTACTCTTGGAAGCCCCTAAACAAGTAGGGATATAATTCCTGTAATCTAGTTGCATCCTCCCAAGTCACTGAAGACTCATCATTTGGGTCCCATTGGACCCTTACCTGCTCTATGGTGCAATGCTTGAGGGTCACACCCTGCTGCTCCAGAATATGTATTGGCTCCAAAGCCAGCTGCCCATCCTTGGCCTGTAATGCATTCCAATCAAGTACATGCATAATGTCAGGTATATATCTCCTAAGAACTAAAACATGAAAAAAATCATGGGTGCACAAAAGGCTAGGTGGCAAAGCAAGTCGGTAAGCAATTGGTCCTATCCTCTCTAGGATCTCAAACGGTCCCACAAAATGAGGTGCCAACTTCAAACCCTTTCCATAACGGATCAGACTCTTCCATGGGTGCACTCTTAGGAACACTCTATCTCCAACTACAAATTGCCTATCCACCCTGTGAGCATATGCATACTTCTTCTGTCTATCCTGTGGAGTCACCAAATGCTCACGAATCCTCACTACCTGCTACTCCATGTCTCAAAGCATCTCAGGACCAAGAAGAATACAGTCCTCCAATCTGTCCCAACTCAAAGGTGTATGGAAAGGATGGCCATACAATGCCTAAAAAGGTGCCATGCCAATGGAACTGTGATATCAATTATTATACGCAAACTCCACTAGGTACAAGTAGTCCTCCCAGTGAGTTTGTTTGTCCATGACATACATCCTCAACATGTCCTCTAAAACCTAGTTCACCCGCTTTGTTTGTCCATCATTCTCAGGATGATACGCTAAACTAAAATTTAGCTGAGCACCTAAATCATGCTGTAAGGATGTCCAAAAGGCTGAGGTAAAAACAGGATCTCGATCTGATATAATATGGAGAGGAATGCCATGAAGTCTCACAATGTCCTGCATGAAGACTCGGGCTACACAAGCTGCTGTGTAAGATGACCTCATCGGTGAGAAATGAGCCACCTTGGTTAACCAATCAATGGTCACCATGATAGCATCATGACTATGAGGAGTCATAGGCAATCCAACTATGAAATCCATAGATATGATATCCCACTTCCATGATGGAATGAGATTAGGCTGAAGAAGCCCTGCTGGATGTTGGTGATCCGCCTTGACCCTCTGACACTATAAAAATCTAGCCACAAATTCTACAATCTCCCTCTTCATACCAGCCCAATGATAGAGCTGTCAAAGATCTGCGTGCATCTTCTTGACACCTGGATGTGCCGAATAGGGTGCACAATGAGCCTCGAATAACACTAATATACGGAAATCATCCAATGGTGGTACATAGATCTGGCCCATATGACGCAGAAGACTATGTATCTCCAAAACATATCTAGAGAATATTCCCTCTAATGGTCTCTCTGCCTCTATCTCAGCATTCACCTCCTGATACAAGGTATCTCTAGGAAGTGACTGGAGTATCCTACTCCTCAAGTCCACACTAAGAGTCAAAGAAAGAACGGTCTGACACTTGCGAATCAATGCATCTGCAACCATGTTTTCCTTCCCCTAAATATACTTTATCTCAAAGTCATATTCACAAAGGAATTCCATCCACCTTCTCTATCTAGCATTCAGATTAGGTTGGGTAAAGATATACTGAAGGCTACAATGATCGCTATGAAGCTCAAATCGGTGTACCAAAAGAAAATGTCTCCATCATACCAAAGCATGGACAACTGCAGCTAGCTCTAGATCATGAGTAGGGTAGTTAAGCTCATGATCCTTGAGTTTTCAAGACTCATAGGCAATCACTCGCCCATCCTACATGAGAACCACTCCAATACCCTCTAATGATGCATTAGTGCATACAACAAAATCTCCCACTGGATCAGGCACAACTAGGATAGCTGCACTGGTCAAACACACCTTGAGACTCTGAAAATCCTCCTCACACTTCTCTATCCATACAAACTTCTTCCCTTTCTACTGAAGAGAAGTAATAGGATGTGCCACCCTAGAGAAGTTTTGCATGAACCTGTAGTAGTATCCTGCAAGACCCATGAAATTGTGTACCTCAAAAACATTAGTGGGTGTTGGCCACTCCATAATAGCCTAAATCTTTGAAGGAGCTACTGAGATACCTTCTCTAGAAATGATTTAACCAAGATACTAAACCTCATTCTGGAAGAAATCGCACTTAGCTGGATTGGCATAAATTTGATTCTTCTTAAGGCACTCCAGAACCTGCCAAAGATGCTCTTCATGCTCCTCCATGGATCTAGAGTAGATCAAAATATCATCCAGGAAGACAAACATGAAGTGATCTAGGTACTCTCAAAAAACTCCATTCATCAAACACATGAACACTGATGGAGTTTTCATCAACCCAAATGGAACCACTGTGAACTCATAATGTCCATAGCGTGTACAGAAAGTTGTCTTGTGGATATCAGTATCCTCAATCTGTAACTAGTGGTATCTTGACTTCAGATCAATCTTAGAGAACACCTTGGCTCCCTTGATCTGATCAAAAAAATCATTAATGCATGGCAATGGGTACCTATTTTTGACCGTTACCTTGTTCAACTGTCTATAGTCGATACACAAGCGTAAGGATCCATCCTTATTCATGAAGAGAACAGGTGCACCCCAAGGAGAAACACTAGGGTGAATTCTCCCCTTTGCCAATAGATCCTCCAACTGCATCTTTAGCTCACTCAACTCATGAGTAGCCATACGATATGGTGCTCCAGAAATAGGCTCTACTCCAGGCACAATCTCTATGCGAAAGTCTATGTCACGCTTCGGTGGCATAGCTAGAATCTCATCAAGAAATACATCAATAAACTCTTGTACTATGGGATGATCCAAAGCCTTTACTTCACTTTCCATACCATCTATCTCATACATGGCTACTACATACATCTGACAACCCTTTCGCATACATCACTTCAGTTGCATAGCGGATATCATGCAAAGGGATATGGGTCGAGGAATCCCCACAATGTGACACTCCTTGCCAGCATCATCCTTGCAAAGGATGATCTTATCTCTACAATCAATCTTAGCTCCATGAGCTCCCAACCAGTCCATTCCTAAGACAACCCCATATGACCCCAAAGCAATCACACGTAGGTCAACTGAGGTAATGAACTTCCCTAGGTTCAGTTCACAACCATGAACCAAGGAATCCATAGCTACCCTAGCCCCTGAGGCTAGCTCCACTTGCCAACCTAATGCTTTCTTTGCAACCACTAGCCCACAACGTTCAACAAGGAAAGGTGAAATGAAAGAGTCGGTCACTCCTAAATCAAATAATACAGAAATGGAAGTACCCTGAATAGTACTTAAAGTCTCAATGAATGTGCCCTAATGCTCTGCCTTCCTCTAATCAAGAGCTACAAACACTCTATGTGAACCCCCTCCTACAGTAGGCTCTGAGGCTACTGGCCTCTATGTAGAAAATTGTGGTGCTCTTTGTGGACAATTCACTGTAATGTGGCCAAAATGACCACAGGTGAAACACCCTGTGCCTCAAAAATTGCCTCTCCCATTGGAGGGTGCACTAGACTGCTAGACACTCCCATGACTCCCACTAGGCTATGCGCTCTAAGCTGGCCAGTTGGACTTATTATGCCTATGGTGTTGTCCACTCCTCACACTCTTACCATTCTAGGTAGGAGGTGCAGTCTTCTGTTGATGCTGACTCTGGCTCTGGTTCTGATTGCCACTATAATAACTGGATGGATTTTTGAAGTTCCCAGTGCCCTGCGACTGGTTACCTCTATAGCCTGCTCCAGAAGCTCCACTAGCCTGACCACCCTATCTACCTCAATGGCCTACTACCAAGTTTGCCTCTAATAAAGTAGGCTTAATCACCGCAGCTTGCAGGTTCAATGGCTCAAAGAGCTTCACGTCCCCTACAATGCGGGCATTAAGCCCCCGTACAAAGTGTTGTACCAACAATGTGGTATCCTTGCTAAAACTGGAGTACTGCTTGAGCTCATAAAAATGACACTCGTACTGCTCCACAGTCAATGTTAGCTGTCTAAAATTATGAAACTCGTCAGCTCTCTGCTGCCTCCACTGATCAGATAGGAACCTCTCTCTAAAGTTCTCAAGAAAGAGTTCCCAAGTAATAGTGTCCATACGGAGTCCTAGCTTCTGCTCCTTTATCTTCCACCAGATAGCCACAAAATGTGTCAACTACATCATGATGTATCTCACTTTATTATTACTAATAAAGGGATGCGTCATGAATACTCTATCCAAAGCAATCAACCAAGTCTCTGCCTCTAAACCAGAATCCTATCCAGCGAAAGGAATGGCCTTTCCTCTCGTCAGGTCTCTCATGCGGTTGGCTGCAACCACTATTGGATCTACTGATATAGTCCTCCCACGAGGGTTCCTGGATTTCTCCCTCTGTCTCTCCTCCTGATGGGAGTGATGAGATGCCTCTTGCTCCACTTTGGCTCTCTCAGGAAGGCGATCTAGGATAGCCTATAGGATCTGCCTAGTATTCATACCCCTAGACTCATCCTGATCCTCTCTCCTCTGTTCACCCCTGTCCTGATGTTGCTCCCTCTCTTGTCTGACACTAGTGGAGGAGCTATCCTGATGGCGTCCCCCACAGGCACAAAACCTACCCCTACCACAGCCTCTAGTTGCACATGTCTCAGGCATAATTCCTGAATCAAATAGAGATAGACACAACATTCACCACATAGCTTGAAACATAAAATAAAGAATGAATAAACCATAAAGCAATAATTAAAAAACAAATGTGTAGTATGTCTATGTTTTAGTTTCAATTTTAAGCTAGACACAACCTAATGGGCATACAATTTCCAGAGTTCTCAGTGTAGAAACTAGGGCTCTGATACCATATGTAACACCCCACCAGGGAACCCAAGAGAGATTAACCTAGAACATGTCACTATGTGTGTTGAATAAATTTTTTTTTAAAGTTAACATAAAGAAACATACATTCATGCGGAATCAATTACCATTTATACACATGTCTTACACTCACATAGATTACACAACTCAAGGGTCCCATGATGTTGAATTACTTAAAGCAAAACACAACTAACAATATAACAAAATATTCCATCTGATTAAGCATAACAAATACAACTTACATAACCATAATTATAATCATCATGGATAACCATGAAACCACCATAAACTCACATCCATTGCACATGTTGCAGGGTATGTGGTAATCACTCTAATCTACTTAATTACAATTTTCAGATTAGGTATCACATGCAATACTCTAATACAAGATTTACAATAATGAAATTACATAATAAATGATGAAGGAACATAAAGAGCTCATCTGCAAGAACCATCAAGCATCTGGTACAAGGGCGTCGAATCTCAATGGGTAAAGAATCACTACCACCCGTCCGTGTGGAACCATAAAGGTCCACCCCACCGTGCTGCAAAGATAACAACAGATACCAATCAGATATCCAAAACCAAGAAGGAAAACCACAAAGCAAGGGATCCTGATAGCTCTCTAATCCAGTGTACTAATCATCATAAAAGGTAAGACTCACTAATCCAGAGGTAAACTGACAACGTAGAAAATCTAGCATGTGTAAAGGAAGGTTTCATCATGTATGTCCAACCCTTCAGCCCCAATAATCACAATGGATTTTGGCACCTAAGCGACCATACACGGAGCTAATGACCTCTCAGACTGACAAAGCCACTAACTATGTCAGGTACCTCGCAGGGCAACTAACATCTTCTCCATACCATCTTAGCCTATACTAGCACTCAAACATGGGTGAGGAGACATCTTATTAATCCATTTTAATATTTGAAATATGTCTTTAGTTATCACTTATTAAAGAAACTCCACAATAAGCAATCCAGTAGTCTCTTACGGACACGGAACTTATTGCAAGCCACCCCCCACTACACATCTAGGTAACCTACCCTAGGCTCAAAGATCCTAACAGATCTAGCATAGGTCACAACCCTAGTGTACCCCAAATCCAGTATCCCACACAATCAGGAACAGTCACATATAGGTACACACACAGATAACATAATCAAAAGGGTCATCATGGTCAGTTTAGGGTAATATCTGGCAACACACACGCCATAAAGTAACAAAAATATAATTACACCCCCTAGCCTCTGTATACATCCTAGGTCATCTAATGCCCCCAAATAAAAATATATACAAGTACAAGAAATCCATAATGATGCATAGAAACAGAACGTCTTAAACGACTGAAAATTGAACCATATTCATGTAAATACTCATAGATAACTCAACTGGAAATATTATTTACTCTAGAATCTAACAAAACCCATTATTCATTAAATTCAATTAAACAACATCCCTCTTTCTATTCCAAATATGCACATTATAAATCAACTATAATATAAAATAATACTATTGTGAATTGATTACATTATGCATTGATTAAAATCATAATTAAGTATAATGTAGAAATTAAGTATAATGTAGATTAATTAATAATTGATTAACTACAATTCTACATTGATCATATTTTAAAAATTAACTAAATATAACTAATCTAAAAGTTCGTATTTAAACGAAAATCTATTACCTTCCATAATGAGAATTAAAACATATTAATAAATCTTTATTCATAATTAAATATCAATAAAATATTTATTTATAACTAATTATAAATATCAATTAAAAATTATCCCAAATATATAAATTAATTATTAAATATATATACTAATTATAATTTAAGCTATATATA